>JAYDZE010262287.1:0-19545 GCA_034509125.1 Monilaria moniliformis
ATATATATATGGTGCAGTTAGTATTAGTCCCCTTACTTATCGTTAGTCTATTAGCTTATTGCACCAAATGTATAAAATTACTGAATTTGCTGCATAATTTATAGCTTTAGAAAGGAAACTACAAATTCGCCGTCTCCAGAATTTGAACCTAAGTAAATTTCATTTTTTTAAAGGGACTAATTTCAATCCTTCTCATATATAATATATATATATATAGATATATATATACTACTCTATGAATAACTCTCTACTCTGCATTATTATACACTACTCTTAGGAGGCGGTGAAGCAGCATACCTGAATCTAAAGAACTCCAACGACCCACCAACCCCCCCCCGTCTCCGGCATCGTCTCCTCCACGGCTGGCGGCGTCGATCCTCACACCGTGCGCGGCTTGCAAGACCCTCCGCCGCCGCTGCGCCGGCAAATGCGTGCTGGCGCCCTACTTCCCTCCCAACGAACCTCTCAAATTCGCCATTGCTCACCGGATTTTCGGAGCCAGCAACATTATTAAGCTGCTACAGGTAATTAAATTTAATTAATTATCTAGCTAGTTAATTTCAGTGTGGACATAGCGGCTATATAATCGTTCTAAAAGGTCGTGAGATTGAATCTCGTTAAGTTTTTTAAGATGGAGATATTCTATGCACACATGCACACTCATGAATAAAGGCCAAAAGTATGAAAATTTTGTAGTTTTAACTTCTTATCTCACGATAGCTTAATAGGTCGGAGGTTTGACTCATCTAATGTGCGTGAGTGTTGATGCGTGTGGAGTGCGCAACTCTGATAAATAAACTTTTTCTTAGCTCGATTTATACCATATGTTTGAATTGCATGCCCAATAAATAACGAGTTATATTGATAGTTAGGAATTATAGTATCACATGTAGCTAATTAAATGTTATGCAGGTTATTTTCATATGTTGATGTTCCCATCTAAATTTCAATTAAATGATCGCTAATATTTTAATAGAATATATACGATAATGTATACGTGGTCAAATTTGGTGGTAAAATACGATATTGAGTTACTATATAAAAATAGAGAATTTTTCGTAGAGTAAACCTTACATTAATTAATTTATCCAGTTAATTTGATTAAATCTCATTTAAAGTTTTTTATTCCCGAATATGGGTCTGGACCATACTTAGAGATAATTACTTTCATGAGGACATAAGATATATTCCAGATTGACTAAAAATTTGCTTAAAAAATATCTATATACTGCATAATATATAGTGTGGTATATATCAACATAAATTCAAGGTTGAATTGAAAAGGGATATATGTAATTGTCAATGGGAGTTGGCACCCAACTAAAATGACACAAGATTTCTGTAAAAGCTTTCCATCAAACAGTATAAATCAACCCAAAATTCAATTCTTATTTCAGATAAAAGACAAAATTTTATTTACTACTACATATTTCGAAAATTAGGTCCGACGACAAGACACACACACGTGTGTGTGTGTGTTTTGTATGTAATTTATGCACAATCTTGATTTGAAAAATGCTTCAACTCGTGATATAAATTTTGCATACCATGCATGGTATTCTAATTAATATTAATATTTTTTTTCAATCTTTTTTGTTCAATTAGGAACTTCCAGAAGCTCAAAGAGGAGATGCTGTGAACAGCATGGCCTATGAAGCCAACGCTAGGTTAAGGGATCCCATATACGGGTGTGCGGGCGCAATTTGTCATCTCCAGAAGCAGGTCGATCAGCTTCAGGTCGAGCTAGCCAGAGCACACGCTGAAATATTGAACATGCAATGCCAAAATGCAAATTTGGTAGATCAATTTTGCAAAAATATGACAACACAAGAAGTTCATGAGAATTCACCCCTTGATGACGAAATGCAATATATATCATGAGAATCCCACGTTACTGTTTGATGAAGATGAATAAAGGAGAGGGTTTCACCACTACAAAAAAGACGCGTTTTACCGACGGAAATATCCGTCGTTAATCACTCCAAATCCGTCGGTAATACAACTCACCGACGGATTACCGACGGAATTAGTTAAAATGAGTAGGTTTGTATGTTCTACTAATTGTATGTTAAGGGTGTGTTCATGCTATACCTGATGAATCTTAGCTGTCTGTTTTCCCTATATATTAATAATCGGTTGTTCGAGATGTAGCAATTAATAAGATAACTTAAGTTAAAATGTATAGCTACGACTTGACTAGTTACTCAATTTGTTAAGCGTGGGTGTATACTCTTCATTAACTCGTTTCAATTTAGATTCGATTAGCACTAATCATTTTCCCTATAAGAAGTATATTTTAAGATGTAACATCTACACGACCGTGTATTTTAAGAATTCTATGTTACGCTTGATCAATTCTATAGCACGATTAGTATCGTTCATTTTTCCTATAAAATAATTCGGACAATAAATTTCTTAGTTCGGGATGTAGCATCTGCGAGACTGTATGGGGCCTATTAGAATTCGTTATACCAAATGAATTCTCAAGACCAACATGATTACAACGTAAAGCGGAAGTGTACCTCCAACCAGTTACATGAGACGAATATTCAACGTGAAGAACACGGAATGCACATCCGGAAATAGATGCTTCTACCCTCTATGTTTCCGAATTGATGGTGTATTTGTGTAAAACACGTCGAGCATAGGTATCCAAATACAACCCTTATTTATATACATTTCCATCAAACGTATAACTACAAATGTGCATTTTCGATCAAGGTGATGCATGGCGATTTTCTGTAAGTTTTCGAACGATTGTTGGTTGGTTGTGAACCATCAAATCAATAATAATATCACATTCTCCCACTTAAACCACCTACTTTTATAATAAGAGTCCAAAATCTCAAAACACCCAAACCAGGCCGACTTGGTAGTTTCATTTCATATGAAACACAACCTATTTTTTCTGAATAAAAAAGCGGGGGATATATCATATCATTTCATTCAAAAGATTGGTCATGATATGATGTGATAAATAATTGGAGAGAATTGTTGCGTGGCTATATTTGGTTGCCTAATTCTATCATTTCAATAGAATCTTTTTGCTCTAATTATTTTCTTGACAAATTTGGATGCCCTTGACCATTAAGCTTTTATCATGTGTTTGAACCCCAATTAGTTATTGGTGGTTTGATGTTTGAATAAAAGAACTAATTAATTTTTATTGTGAATCAATAAATTCTCTTTAAGAATTAATAAATCTTAATTTAACCCTCTAATATAATTAATTGTAATTGTGTTGATGAATTTCACTCAATTGAACTAATGACCAAATAAATCATTATCAAGGGGCCCCTTGTGGCGCAAGATGGAGAGCGCGATGAAGAACATTGTCGTCAGCTCTCCCTGAAGAGCTGTCATCATCCTCGTCTTGATCATGTCGAACATGAGGGGTGGGCAGTTAAAACCGAACCGGCGGTTTTAATCGAAACCGGAACCACCGGTTCCTGTTTTTGAACCGGTACCGTCGAAAACAGTTAAACCGAAATCGGAAATTCAGTTCCAGCGGTTCGGTTACAATTCCAAAAAAAAAAAACCAAATCGGAACCGCCGGTTTCACGTCGCATGGTTCAGTTTTAACATGCCTTGTGTTTTTTCAAGAGAAAATATAAATTTACCTTCTTATATTTTTTAAATGAAAAAATCAGCAAGTATTGTGCAAGTAAAACTATAAGTATGGCGAAAATTGCAGTTTTTTAACAATGGTTTGACTTAACTTGCCGAAAGTTTTCTAAAATATCACAAATAATATGAATAAAATGGTAATCATTAAATTATTTACAATTATGAAATTTTAAATTATAACAAGTTAGTAGGAAACCTAATGTTATGAATAGAGCGAGCCGTGGTATGTTGGAAGAAGGCGAGGCCGAGAGAATAGAAGCAAAATTCGCGTGCGTCGAAGTTGCCGAGAATGGGTTGACTTGAAGATGCCATGGGCCGAGAAGTTTGATTTGTTTCCGAAGATATGCGTGCGACAAGTTGGTAAATAAATCTACTTAGTTATTTAGTTTGATTTGTTCCCTTTGTTTAATTAGAACTCTACTTAGATTGAATTGCTTATTTGTTAATTAGGTATTTAGGTTTACCTTAGTCAGCACATATATATAGGGATGTTATGTAACGATGAGAAAGGAATAAAGTAATCTGATAAATCTTAAACTCTATCCTTGTCTAACCGCTCGCGGCATTCTTCTTTTCCTTACTTCACTTTCTGAAGTCCGAAAGTGCACAAAGTTTTCCTTATCATACATTCGTGTATTTCGATTGTATCAATTGGTGCTTTCATTGATGTCGCACGAATCATCGACACTAAACTCATTCATATTTGAATCTCGAATTGTGCCCTACTTCGCATGGTTAGAAGCCTTGATTGTTGGCTCATATGACTTGTATGACATGGGCTCTCGCGGTCCTAAGTGTGATGGAATAGTGCCATTTGTAGTGATTATCCAAGGTACGTGACTATTTCGAATTTTATGACATTCTCCCAGATGATCGTTTGAGTGTTTTTGCGTTGATGCTAGAGGGTTCATTCGTCGATTGGTTCCACATGCGTATAACCGGCAACATCGATGATTGGGACGATTTTGTTACGAAGCTAAAGATTCAATCTGTTCCCCTTCATTGGGTGGATAATGCGGATGGATTGATGGACTCAAGCGATCCATGTCATGATGTGAAGTATCTCGGCCACTTAACCACAATCTAGCAGCGTGAGAATGCTCCTAATATTGGGGTAGACGATTGGGTTACAACGGCCGACATGGCTGAAGAAAATATTGTTGCTTCGGATGTTTTCATATCGTGCATGGAAAAATGATGGTATGGGCGTGGATGTTGCTAAGAATGGATTTCCCACTCAAACGCTTCAGACTGAGTTTGCGATCGATGCCGCTCAGACTTCACTAACTCGGTGCTTCCTACGAAGAAACCGAAGCTGAGTCAGTAATGTTGGATGGTGCCAACTTAACTCAAATGTAGATAGGTGAATAGATTCCAGTTGCTGCTAATGGTTTATTGAGAATTGTTGATCCTAATCGGATTGTACTCAAACACATTATTTGTTTGAAATAAATGAAAGACATTTGACCTTTCAAGTGGTTTAGGCTTTTGGCCTTTCAGCTACCGAGGCCTTTGGCCTTTCAGCTGTTGTAACCGTCGGTATATTGATGAGGCGTCATAATGACCGAGCCTTTTCAAGTACTTTCTTGAGCCTATAAATAGACGTGGTCTTTGGAAGAGAAGAAGAACAGAACAACACAATCATCTCTAAGCACACGAGCATTTACATCACGCATCCATTGGGGACGATACGCCAAATAGGAGGAAGTCGTTTTATCTTTGGGGACGATATGTCAATTCGATAGCACCAACCGGGGCGTAATTCATCTTAAGGAAAAAGGGCTGTCATTGACTCGAGTTATAGTTTTGTTTGTTTTATTATATTCGTTGTAATTTTTGTTCTATTCATTTTGTTTATTTTTTCCAGTTGTAATAGCAAGAGAACCGCAAGATTAACGGCTTGAGTTTTTCTCAAATTTCTAACATTATTTTCATGGGTTCGCTACGAGCATTTGCATCACGAATCCATTGTTTAGTTTCTTTAGGAGTATTGTTTGCTCAATTCTCGGAACTCCGTGAAGTTCGTCGGTGCCTAGCGAGTTTGAGGTGCTTCTACACGCTAGGAGGAAGTCGGTTTATCTTTGGGGACGATACGTCAATCCAAGAGCACCAACCGAGGTGTAATTCATCTTGCGGAAAGAGAGCTTTCCTCGACTCGACTTATAATTTTGTTTGTTTTATTATATTTGTTATAATTTTTGTTATATTCATTTTGTTTGTTTCTTCAGGTTGTAATAGCAAGAGTACCGTCTGTTTAACATCTTGAGTTTTTCGCAAATTTCTAATATTATTTTCATGGGTTTTCCACAACATGTCTCTATAACTACAACAACGGTGAGATCTATATTCTACAACCCAGCGGTTGTATGATGGTGGCCGTCTGTTGCAGTTTAGTCAAAATGTAGGAGTTTTGTCCCTTGTCCAGAAGTGTGATAGTGTGATTGAGAGTCTTCACATGACAATGCCCCCACAATCAGGCACAACATATATTCGATCCGGGTGGGAATGTTATGAATGGAATAGGTGACCCGTGGATACATTGGAAGAAAGTGAGGCCAAGAGAAGAGAAGCAGAATCGCTTGCGTCAAAGTAGTCGAGAATGGGCTGACTTGAAAAAGTGGCCGAAAATGGGCTGACTTGAAGATGCCATGAGCCAAGAATTTTGAATTGTTGCCGATATGCATGCAACAAATAATCAAATATATCTATTTAGTTATTTAGTTTGATTTGTTCTCTTGTTTAATTAGAATTTGAATTGCTTTCTTGTTAAATATTTATTTAGGTCTACCTTAGTTAGCACTTACATATAAGGATGTTATGTAACAATGAAGAAGGAATAAAGTAATTTGATAAACCCTAAATTCTATCCTTGTCTAAGCATTCATCTTTTCCTACACCTCATGTCGCTAGTGACGTTTCTTCTCTTCCTTACCTTCGTTTTCTGGAGTCCGAAAGCACTTGAAGCTTTCTCTATCTTACTCGTGTATTTCAATCGTATCACCTAATTTTTGTGAATCTTTTACTAAATTTATGTAATATAAAAATAAGATTGAATAACATTAAGATGAGATTAATGATTCGTTAAAATACTAAAGTGTTGATGGCAGAATTGATGACAAATACGACTAAATGTTCGTTCCGCGGAGAGAGCGTGCATTTTCACTCTCATCTATCCATTACCATGTCTATTTGATAATACCCAGTTACCTGCCTCAAACTTTCAATGCCAACACATGCTTCAAGAAATTGCTAATTATTAAGTAATTTAATACTTTTGGCCTATTCTATAATTCACATTTCATTTTTTAAACATTCAAATAATAACTCCAAATCTTTACATCATTTCAACTATATAACATCTTTGGTTAAAGATCAAGCGAGACTAAACTTTCGACATAGACATCAGCCTTAAGAAAAGTATCGATATTCCTAATCTTGGGATGCCTAAATGAACCCTCTCTCGATCATAGACAACAGAACCTGACCCGTAAACCAACAAGATCTCACATTTCCCTCCAACGCACAACAGTGTCGAATACGAACATTTCCATGGATCATCAAGATATGGAACCACCACCAGCTTCATCCAAGAATCACTCACCCAATACGTCTTCAAAACCACACATCCAACACTAATCTTTGGGAAATCACACATTATACAAAGGCTGTAGGAAATTTGTATGGTAGATAACAAGAAACGAACAAAATAATAAACTGTAATCTCTGAAAGTCGTGTAGACACTTTCAGATCAAATCAATTTGGTTGGTTGACCCAAATATTTGATCGGATAAAATTCAGAGTGTTTGAAGAAAAGTATGTTATGTTCTGTATGAGAAATGAACCAAAAACTCTGTTAAAAAGCGACCAAAAACGGATAAAAACTGTCTCAACTGCCATGCACCCGGCCGGGTGTGACTTAGAGTTGTCAAATGGGCCGGGCCGACCCAGCCCAGCCCAGCCCAGCCCAGCTCGGCCCAAGCCCGGTATGGGCTGGTCCAGGACCGGCCCGACAGCAAAATGAGGCGGGCTTGGGTTGGGCCACTCGGTTGAAGTGCGCCGAATATTGAGAGATTTTATTTTCCGACTACGGATTACTACTATTCAAGTAATCAAGATCCAAAATTTACTGATGATTGGCAAAATTATACGGATTAGCTAGTTTTTTTAAATTTGTAATTTTCTTTTATGTATTTTATGTATTTTGAACAAATCAAAATAAATGAAATATGAATTTATGATTGACAAAACAAATGTATTAGTTGCTTTCAATTTTTACAAAAATTCAAACCCACAACCTAGCCCAGCCCGCGATTCAAACCAGCCCACGACCCAGCCTAACCCAGCCCACGACCCAGCCCGCGACCCAGCCTAGCCCAGCCCGCAACCCAGCCCGCGACCGAGCGCAGCCCAGCCCGCAACCTATTTACCAATTGGGCCTGGCCTGGGCTGGGCCGAGTCGGGCCTCAACCCGTCCGGGCCTAACCGGGCCTGGGCTGGGCCGGTCCGGCCCACTTGACAACTCTAGGTGAAATGTCTATTGTCCCGGCTCCTTAGACTGGATTCAGCTCTCCATTAGCAGTTTGAACATAGGTTCGATGAGGTTTTTATGCCTTAATCAGCACTATCATATGTCATTGTATTTGTAGTTGCACAATCAAAAATCCAAGTAATATCATTTTTCTCACTCAAATGCTGAGCAATACATGCAATAGAAATATCTTCAAGTAATGTAAATTTGTTTTCACAAACCATAGGACTATTTTGCAAGCTTTTATTCAACCTTAGGTTTAATTGAGATTTATAAGAGATAGAAGGGGTTGACTGTCTCTAGCGCATAAATTTGGGTATCGATTGAAATTGACCAGAAATAGGATGGCTTGAAATAAAATTACCACAAGTGGGAGGGTTTGATGTGCCAAACCCTATACATGAAATACTTTGTTGGCCTTAAGCCACATCGTCTCTCATATGCTCAATTCCATTTTCTCTACTTGAGTTTGTCGCCTCTTCTGGGAATGTTTGGCAATTTGTGGTGTAGGCAGCCATCTGGCCACCCACCACAACTGACACTTCGCATACGCTTCCTTCACCAGTGGCAACCACAGCTCTATCCTCATTTTTCCATTCATCCCACCATTCTGGGTATCCAACCAGTTTAAAACACTGGTCCTTCGTGTGCCTTGTCTGTCCGCAGTAGATGCAGAATAAACATTCTCATCTTTCTATTTGTCTCGCGATGAGGCTTCACCTGAGCGAGGCTGTCGGTTAAGCGACTAACTCCAATTCATCGTCGGTTGGCTGGTATTCGGTTCGGGTTAGCTTCGAGGGTTTCTAGCTACTAAGCCAGCCCCTAACCCCAATGATGATGCCTCGAACTCGTCGGTGACTGTTGTCGATCTCATTATTTGAGATTTGGCATCCTCGCGTTTCACACATGCGAAGGCTGCCTCGGCTGAGAGGTTTGGGTCCTCTTTGAGGATTTCTCATCGGGTGGTATCGAATTTGTCCGATGAGCCGGCCAGAAACTGGAGCAGGCGTCGATTCCCGATGATTCTGTTATACTTGTTTATTCCCTCTTCACAGCAACCTAATGGGTTTGGTTGTCTCCGATCGATAGCCATCCAAATTCCCTCCAACTCATTCCACAATGCACTTATTGTTTGGTGTTGTGCACAGTTGGTGATTAATTTTTTATCTATGTTTTGGATGATCCATAAGAAAACCATGAGATCAAGTTCTTCCCGCTGTAGGAATTTTGGATCTTCAGTAACTTGGGTTGGAGATGCCTGAGATATGGCTAATTTGGCATATGCTCCTAATTGCCACGCGTATCAACATTGCCCATAGTGGATAATTATTTCCATCGAGCTTGATTTCAAGCGAAATATTTTCTAAATTTCGAATTAGATTGGCTAGTTGCAAAGTAATCTCATTCTAATATATGAAAGCCAAATTCTTGGTTTCTTCTGACATGTTTGGTGTCGTTTGTGCAGGATATTCTGCACTTGATTTTTGGCTATTGGATTTGGAAAGGTTTATGGGACGATGATGATGAATGAATCTGAGTCCTGCTCTAATGTCATGATGTAATTAGAACAAGCAAAAATCATATATTATTTGCATGTGTTTGTATGTTACATATGAGAAATATTTATAGACTAAAATTATTGTAAATCCTATTGTAAAGATAGAAATGAAAGGTATACTAAAGCTACTTTGATATATTTGATCTAGATCTCTTCCTACTCGTTGACAACATGCACTACCATACATTCTTAAACCCTAAAATTAATTGTGCCCTATGTAAACTGTAAATCGTGTCCTAAAGCCTAAAATTAACCAGATAAACGTAAATATAGTATTTTAGAAACTATAGATCACTAATATACATGTTTCGATTAAAATAACGAAATTGTATCGTTAACCACATCCTCCATGTCCTCAAGAACATGCATTTATTTTAAAAAGCTCGCATACTGTAACGTTTTGTTTTTAAGAATGTACAACTTTTGGTGTGTTTTTCCCTTGAGGTTTTTATCAACCATGTCCCGTGGCGGAAATTCGAAATCATTTTTTTCATTATGCAAAGTAATCTCTCAACTGATTCTCGTGGATGAAGACCGTGCCGGCCTCTCCTATGGCGACATGTACTCGCGCTCCAGTTTTGTGCCGATAATTATCGTATGTGGCGGCGGTTTGAAAGGAGAGAAGAAGCGATGCGAG
Organism: Monilaria moniliformis; assembly: GCA_034509125.1. NCBI lineage: Eukaryota > Viridiplantae > Streptophyta > Magnoliopsida > Caryophyllales > Aizoaceae > Monilaria > Monilaria moniliformis. The sequence goes on from JAYDZE010262287.1 coordinate 10,352, forward strand.
AGAGAAGAAGACGAGAAATAGATTATATGAGACCTATTGACCTTATTTCAATTTATATTGCGATTTAAGTCAAATAATTTATTTATTATCAATGATATGATCTATTAAAGTATGTTTTTTTCTTTGAAAATAATTAGAAAAGTTACACTTTCTCAAGTGTTGATAAACATGTTATAAATCAATTGTAAAGTTTTAAAATGGAGACCATAGTGAATTTTCCTTTAGCCTTTTCTTACAACGGAAAATAAAGAAAGAAAAGGACTGATGAGCTGATAACAACAAAAATCAAAACACCACCGTCTTCTCTCTCTAATCTCTCCTCCTAATCTTTGGCGGTCGTTCCGGGTCCCCGGAAGTGTATCATAATCTCATTTCCCGGAATTCTTTTCTCCCTTCAACTGCCCATCGTCCGCTAAATGGGGTCTTGATCAGGTTATTATACACTTTACGTTTCCTCTTTTTTGGGGGTTTTTTTTCTCAAGATTTGATTTTTACGCCTTCTTGTTTATTTTAATCGGTCCAGAGGGAGAAGATTTTCTGAGTGGTTTTAGAATTTATTGCAACGATCGAGATTTTTTTTTCTGTTAATTCCGTAGGCTCTGAAAGAAATTTTACGAACTAGGGTTTTGATCCTTCGAGAGGTGATGTGGGATTGAGTATAAAGATTAAATTTCTATTGGAATTTCTGGTTGCTGGTTGTGTGTGATATGCTTTTTTTGGTTTTAATTGAGAAGGGTTCTTGAGTTTAGTGCTTGGTTTTGATTGGTGAATTTTTTGGAAAATTTCTATTATTATGTTTCAAGAGGAAATATGTGTGAGGTTACTGTACAAATACAATTGTGGCAAAAGATTTCTGCAAGTGAAGTTCATATGATTCATTGCGTTCGTGAAATTGAGCTGAAGTTATAAAATTCTTGCAACTGAAGATGTGTGTGTATGTGTGTGAAGAAAGCGGCCGCGGATTACTATTTTCGTGTTTCTTTCCCTTTAGGATTCCTTTGATGAACACGTTGTTTCGACGAAGCATAGTGATAAGCGATTTTACATGTAGTATGTGGTGGTTTGTAATGCAGGGGCCTCTTTGAGTTTCTGTGATAAGAGTAGCTGTTGGATCATATGAGGTGGTTACTCGGTTCATTGGGCGATTCAGATGTACAATTTCTGGTGTGTTTTACTTTTCTTGAATTTGCGTGTGGAGGTGATTTAGTTTTGTTGTCTTTCAATCGATGTTGATCTGGAGTATATTACTTACTAGCTTCAGCTTTAATGTATTTTTCATTAGGAGTCACGAATGATTTATCTTCTATCTGAATTCCTTTTTGACAGGTGGATTTTGGTGAATTGAATTCTTTTACGCATAAGCTTGTCAATTTATCATATTGGACTTCTAGTAATATAGTAGAGGGAGGCTACTATGGCTGAGGGAGTCGAGCAACTAGAACTTAAGTTCAGAATTTTTGATGGGACAGATATAGGTCATGGTTCCTATTCGTCATCCATCACTGTTGCAACTCTTAAGCAAAGGCTTCTTTCCGAGTGGCCTCAAGGTTGCATTTCTGCTCTTTATGTTTGCGTTTGTGTTACTTAACTTGCGTTAGTGAAGTGTTTTGTTGCCTCTTGGTATGTGTTTTCTAATCAATTTTCTGATTTCATTTTGTTGCATGATAGTCTTGCTATATGCTTAGTTTTTGTTTTTGTTTTTGTTTTATATTATTATTAGAAAAAAGTTGCTAGAATCTTTTAGTCCCTGTGGCTTATTTAGCCAGCTTGCTTCTCTAGCTTTGTTGTTCGGATGTGAAGCAGGGCTAGATTTTCCATCTGCAGTAAGCCAGTAATTTTATGTCTAGAGAAGCAACATGCATTGTAATAACTCCACCGGGGGAGCAATTAGATGCTAGGACCAGTTTTGATTGTTTAAAAAGATGAGCTATTTATAACTTGTGTCTGTTTCACCAACTTTTATCTAAGATTTTGATCGAGCCTCTTTCCGTCTTCATCACCAGATAAATCAGTAGTCCCAAAGTCGGTAAATGATATGAAAATAATCCATGCTGGGAAAGTTTTGGAGAATGGCAAAACACTTGCTGAATCTAGAGCGCACGTCAGTGACCTTCCCGGTGGAGTTATTACAATGCATGTTGTTGTACAGCCAGCTGTTGTTAAGAAAAAGACAGGTTTGCTTCAATACCTTTGGGATGGATTTTTTTCCATTTTATTTGCTACTTCATCAAAATATCATTTGGTTTCGTTAGACTACAGCCCTGCTTTCATATCATCCCAATTTCGATGTGATGGCAGTAAATATCAGCATACATACGCCTGTTTCTTTTTCCATTTCTAAACTCGAGCAATCAGCTTCTAATTTTCTTGTTCTTCTGCTCAATGCAGATAAGAATCTATCTGGGAAACAAAAACAGGGCTCGTGTTCCTGCACTATCCTTTAGGGCCTGCCTGTAAAGAGCATCACAACGGCGAGGCCATCTTCTCGTGCTTTTATTTTTTTTAAACTTTCATCGAAATATAATAGTGCACCGTAGCATCAACGATGTGGATTGGCTTCTATAATTTGAAACGAAATGAATTGGCTTCTATAATTTGAAACATTGCATTCATACATGTAATCAATCTTGGTGGTGTTTGGGACTGCCTTACGATGTGGATCTAGATTTCTCCCCTTGTTTTCTGTTCTGCAACTCAACTATAAATAAATGGGATAAAAATAAGTAAAAAAATAACTTGGTACTTTTGTGAAGGAATAATGGTATTTAATTTTGTTGCCTGATAGTTTTATTGCCAAGTTAAATTACTCCATAATCCTACAACAGGTGGAAGTGTTGGATCATATTATTGTTGAAGAATGTAAGCATATTTGCGTTAAGCAGCAGTTGATCATTTGAGTTTAGAGTGTTGTCGTGTTGAATAGAAAGGTTGAAATGGCTTAATTGTTTCTGAATCGTTGAACAATGTGAGAATGTAAAAAGACTTTATTTTGTGCCAAAGTTGTCCATGATCGAGATTATATACTAAATTCAAAAAAATAGATATCGATTATGTAGAATAGAATCAAGTTAACATATTTTTTTTCCGGATTTACTAACATTATTATACAAAGATCTTAATTAATAATTTAATATTTTTATTTATTTATTTTATAAAATTTCACCAACCAAACTTATTAATTTATTGCAATTCAATCCATGGTCGTTGAGCAAAATCGAACTGAAAGTATCCTTTTGGTATTTATCAATATGAAAACATGATATTCTATTAATGGTAATGCTTTTAATTTCAGTTTAATTTCTATCAATCGATTTTTAATGGTAATTGCAAGAATAAAATACATAATCAAGCCACAAAAAAAGGTTGGTGAAAATGATATATTTAATGTCACTAAATGCGCATGAGTAAGAATTTAAGCTCATGGATTTGTAAGAGTATGGAATTGATAACGTAATGTTACAGTGGTATAACAGATAAACGTGTAAGAATAATCAATTACTTCAACTTCCCTAATTGTGCGACTTCTTATACTTTTCTCAGCAACTGGTCAATTGATTTAAAAGGAAATTTAATAATATTCAGGTAACAATACAATCTCGGAAATAAAATGTACTATAAAATCCAACAAATGGTAAATTCCAATTAACTGTTAAACAGTATTCTGGCAAAATGATACTAATAAAAATTGAAAGAGAGAGAGAGAGAGAACTGGGGACTGGGGAGTAAGCTTTTTCTTTTTCTTGTTACTTTCTTTTTCTTTATTTATATATTTTTGTTTTTTCAGTGGTGGAGTATATGTTTGGCTGTGTCATGTTACTATCTGTCTATTTATGCATCTGGTGTCCCTCTCTCGTTCACTGTCAAAAATAGAAAGTTAAATTCAATTATGTCTTTAATACAAAAAATAGTACATTTTGAAAATAAAGATGGCTGCTGAGTATGTTGGAAGGGCAAAGTGGTTTCTGTACGGTTTACTTAAAACGCTAGCATCACCCCACAATCAATCAATATTATTTTTTGCAGTCTTCTTCAACCACACCTCTCCTCTGAATCCTTCACATGCATTTGCAGTCCCCTTTCTCTCTCTCTCTCTCTCTCATGGTAAAAGTGATAAACACTACTCGGAGTCTGAATTGGTTAAGATGTAGATGGTTTACCCAAAATACCCAACTTAACAAGAACACCATTTCAACATCAAAACACACCAAATCGGAATCTGAAATGAAATTTGGACGCTTTATTGCTGGGAATAGACATATCTAATAATCGAACAAAATCAATAATACAAGCCCAAGAGTAGTAGTTTCTATAAGAAAAAGAAAATAATCAGCCTCCTAAAAGATTGACTCTGTAGTGTAAGACTAAATTTTAGTACACAAGTTACTTGTACAAACAAACTCATACAACATAGGATGCAACGGATAAACTAAAAAAGAGTTGGCCTCAAATGGGAACGGGTTGCAAAGAATATCTCAGCCAAGTGCAAAACTCGATGAAGACCATTTAGGCATCTCCGACCATCTTAACTCCAGAGTTCATTCCCGCTTCCACTGGCAGTGCGGTAACATAACCTCTTGTCTGATATAAAAAGTTGAAGAACTGTAAATTAGGAGCAATACCTGCTTCAACTGAAGGAATGCTTATTGCTCCACTGCACCATTGCTCAGGAAAACCTCGGGGCTCCCTGTATCTTTGTCCATCGTCCAGACGAAATCGGGCATGTCGACTCTCCGTCCTGCAACTGTCCGGTAGATGTAGAGTTTCTCAACAGGGCAGGTTTCTGGCCGGGAATTAGGGTGACCTCTCTCATCTATAACTTCAACATTGAGCCTGGGCATCTTTTGTGCGAGCATCTTACACGCTCCATAGCTCACCGAGCATGATGACATCCAAAGGGATCGCATTGTCTCCAGCTTTGCAGCATTTGCTAACAGAGCTTTGTCCCCGAATGGGCAGTCCCTGATCTCCAATTTCCGCAGGCTATCGCATCCAGACAAGACGTGATGGAGGCCCAAGTCACTATCCCCGGCAAAAGCTATGGACAGCATCTCCAATTTCTTAGCATGCTTGCCAATATATTCAAAAACTCGATCAGTGAGGAGGCCGGACATGGAAAGGCGTCTTAATTCCTTGCAGTTCTCTACTATGGCTCCAAAACCAGTATCAAGTGGTTCAAGTGTTAAGTAGTCAGGAGCTCGAGGCTCAATGATACAAAGTCGAAAGCGGACCATCTCTGGCCGGTTCCTTGCAATTGTAATTAAGGCGGCATTTGACATTTGACGACAGAAGTATAGAACAGACTGGAGCTTGGGGCAGCCTTCAGAAACAGAGACAAGCCCCTGTTCAGTCAAAGCAACATTAGCTTCTGCCTCAAAAGGATCTGAAGGGAACACCCGAAGTTCTTGCAAATCCTTGCAAGATGCAGCCAGGGCTTCCAGACCAGCATCTTCAATGTAATCCAGAACCTGTATGCAGTAACAGGGTTGATTAGCCAAAGGAAGTAATGCAACATACAACACGCATAAAACAGAAAATTTCAAAACTGTAGAAACATAAAATATCTAGACACAGAAGGCGTAAATCATTTCTCATGAGCCAATGGAGCATCTAAATTCAGAGACGGGCTACAAGTATCCCAACCAGAAAATATCTTTATTTTTCTGTTAGGGATTTACTAAATACTTACCTACAACAACTATCTACTTCAGTCATTGCAAAACTATGGAAGATAGCATTATATACAGAAGACTCACGTACCCAGAGACACTGTAAATGTTGACATAGGCTAATAATTTTTACAAGATCAGGACTTTGAATCGCTGCATAAATCAAGTCCAGAGAAGTGATTCCAGCACAGACTGAATACATAGCAGGAAGATAAGCTGGAACAACGTCCCAAAACCCGGACAAGCCTCTGAGTTGCTTACAGACAGAAAATGCTTCTGCCAGTTTTGAGTAGATATCAGGTCGGATTTCAGCTGAGTAGGCCCCAGTACCGAATTCAACCAACTGGGGGGCCCGGTGGAGCAAGTTGGGGAGCTTCTCAAGGGGTACAGCGCGGTTGAGCTGAAGAGTCCTCAAATTAGGGCACCGTCCAACCAGGCGCTCCAAAGCTGAGAAACTGACCTCTGAGCCTAAACAAGACATGTTAAGCGAAACCATTGAAGTGCAGTTGTCAGGGAAATGGCTAAGCCAATGCCCACTTAGGTCCTCCACTTCACTCTCCCTCAAATCTAGCTCTCTAAGGTTCCTGTATTACAAACAATACCCCAATTATCAAGACAGAAAATTGCTATGAAAGAAGCATGGACATAGAAAAGTAATAGCTACAAGCGCACTATAGTTTGGTAGTTGAAACATTATTGTTGGTCCCAGAGAATTTTGGCCGAGCAACGCTGTCATTACTGCAGACAAAATACCATAACAAGCAATAACTAATCATGTCAGTAAACTGAAACACTTTCAAAGTCACGAAATTGCAGTTAAATTGTTTGGACAACCAGTAGAACAGAGGTCTATGCTCCATCCAGAGCCATCTTAAAAGAGCATTGTACCCTCTCACACAGAGGAAAAGTACAATTCCATGTTATGCACATGATCATGGGTTAACTACAGCAAATGAGCTTCATTTCTCGCTCACTGTATCTCCAAGATAACTTTACAGGTGCCTACACAAAGTATCTTATGTGTTACACCATGTCACAACAAATTACAGCATCCCATAATGTTTCCACTAAAGCAACTCTAATAATATGAGTAAACAACAAAGAAAAATAAATGATGGGTGTCCTAATTCATTCATATTAGTAAAGAAGGGAAGCTAGAATACTAGAGTCTACTCAATAATCCAAAAAACCACACATCCACAAAAGAATAATACAGGTCACAATATTCCATGGACAACTGACATGGAATCTTCCACAAATGAGAAAATCAGACACGCCAATCAAACGGTTGTGTCATTCAAGGATCCCGTTTATTCCAATACACTGAATTTACTATTAAGAAAGGAAATCAGTTTGACACATTTATATTCCCCCAACCAAAACGAACTCTCCACCACTAAGGCAGGAATGCATTTCACGAGTGAGAAGAAAATCTAACTAACTTCATTTTGTGATCTAATATAACACAGGCAAGAGAATGGAACAATGAGCTGAAAAGGAAATGAATCATAGCATCTAAAAGTAAGCTTTTACACCTTCAAGACAGTCGCAGCTTAAATTTATCCAAATGCTGGAGTTTGAAAGTAAAGCCATATCAAATCTCCAATTTATCACACAGACACAAGAAAATCAACCAGACATCAAGCTTGAACGCCGAGGAAAGCTGAAAACGATACAAAATCCCTTACTGCCTTCAGCATTTCCATCGAACCCCATGGAAAAACTTACCTTAATTAGTCCATTAAAAAAGGGGGGGAGGTAAAATTTAAGAGAGAGAGTATACTAAGAATTGAAGACATTATTACTCCAGTTTCAAATTCAATAACCTGCAATTAGCAGCAATCGACGCGAGGCCGTCAGTCGTGAAGCCCTCGCAGGAAGAGAGCACCAAAACCTTGAAATTCTTAAACGATCTCGCGATCAGCTCGAGGCTCTCGTCCGTCACCACCATCCGCTTGAGCCTGATCTCCTCGAGCGAGGGGTACGACGCCGCCATCGCCCTGATCCACGGCTGCACGTAGCCACCCCAGCCCACCGGCACGAGGTTGAAATCCGCGAAATGCGGCTTCCCCTTCATCTCCACCGCCCGCACCTCCGGGAACCGCCGAATCATTATCTCCGGAGACACCGCGTAACAGTTCCCGATGAACACGCGGCGGCGGCACCACCGCTCGATCTCGTACCACGACCGGCACACCAGCGCCACCGCATTCCGGTCCCTGTCGGAGCTTAGGAAATAGAAAACGTGCTCCAGAACCTCCTCCGGAAACGAGTACGCCATGAGAGGGACGAGCCGGCGGTTTCAGCTCCCGATCTGAAAGATTCCTGCAACGGCGAGACACACACACAGAGAGAGAGAGAGAGAGAGAGAGAGAGGAAGAGCTAATATCATAAAAAGAAGTGAAGAGATATTAATTTTGATGAGCTAATGACTGAACTAGGGTTTGAATTAACGACTCTTGATATCGACACGTGGCGACGGCAGATCGTGGCCGCCGGTTTCGGTGTGGGCCCAATTATCTGCGTGAAGCGAAGCGCGACCGTAGAAAGTTGCAGTGAGTGTTGTGTGTGTGACGTGGCGGTTATTTCACAATCTTTATCGTGGTAATTTTTTGAAGAAAATAATTAATCAGTATTAACCTCTATATTTTTTGCTTGTATTGCGTTCTTACGTTTTTATTTCTCTTTGCTTAATAAGATATCAATATTGTATTTGACTGAGGGATAATATTAATAAATAATTAATACTACATATCTTAAATATATATGTTATTATTTATATTTATTTTATGGAACGGATACAAATGATAAGGTTAAAAGGAGTAAGGGAATCTCATGATTCTAAAATCAGAACTGGATCTGACGGATTTGATTGCGGATGGACCATGCTGGAAATCATATACTATATATAATTTATTCTCCTTATACAATCACGATAATTCATGAAATAAAGTATGTAATATATTCAAATTATTTTTTTGCATGTATGTAAATGTAATAAATATTTTTGGATAAAAATCACAAAATGTTTCTATTTTGTTTCAATAAAGTAATTCTCCACTTTTTTATGATTATATTTTTGTACGCCAGAAATAATATTTTATTATGCATAAAATAGTGTTTTTTTATGAACCCAAACTAATACTGTGTGTGTGATTATGAATCATCATCTATATTAACCTACAACTAAATTGATTATGCAACAATCCAATCCCACTTTGGATTTAATAATCCCAAATAGATAGTATTGCATGATTGGTACCACAAGAGCTCAAAACGTTGAAAAATACAAGAGAAAATAGATACACTTAAACCCCAAAAAAACTAATAATTGCTTTATTAATGGTCTATAATGAAAAGTAGGGATGTCAGTCCAGCCCGAATTCGCTGAGCTGCGGGCCTGCTAATTTTAGAGGGTTAGGGTTGAGATTTTATACCCCGATAAGATTCTGGCCCGATTAGCCCGCACCCGATTAACCCGAACCCGATTAGCCCATAACCCGAAACCCGATGGGCTGGCCCGGTGGG
>JAYDZE010262398.1:0-19540 GCA_034509125.1 Monilaria moniliformis
ATCATCATCATCATCATCATCATCATCATCATCATCATCATCATCATCATCATCATCATCATCATCATCATCATTATGTTTTATAAATAAAGTGCAAATACCCTCTCATTCCTTGGGGTATTCAGTCAAATTATTATTGTTATGTTAACTCTCCGTTAATCGATGCGGTTAATAGAGACAAATTGTAACTAATTGCCTGAACTCCGTGACAACCAAAGAGGATATTTGAACATTTTCCTAAAATTGTATTATTTTTACATGGCTTGGGCATCCATTAAGTAATTAATTTTGTCCAAATAATCTCTCTTTGTTCAGATATATTTAAACTAGTAACAGACAAATGAGCATACAAACATGAATGGTAAAGCTAACACAAATTCAAATGGTTGAAAAAACAACTATAAAAGCACATTGATCAAACGAAAACAGTTAATTTCCATAATCTAATGTTAATTCGTCTAAGCCTCGACTTTCATTTAAAAATAAAATAAATGTAATCTGATCCTCCGCATAAGGAGGGCATGATAAATTTATTTCTTTCCTTTTCTTCTTTTTCTTTTTTCTTCCTTGAATTTCTCTGGATGGAGTCATGTGAAAAGGCATAACAAGAAGCAAAACCCACAAGGTTTTTTCACCTTCAAATGACTCAAGACAAAGAAAAACCTGTGTTGAAGAGCAGCTAGGGAGAGACGAAACGAGACGGCAGCGTTTGCAGGCCATCGTTTCACGTAGACAATCCCGCCGTCTTGCATATGGGGCATAAGTTCTTCTGCATGAGCCATTGTTTCACACAGTCTCTGTGAAAATCATGCCCACATTCCAACGTGCCAAGATCTTCCCCGTCATTGTACTCCTCCTGCATCAAATAACGCAGACGTCTCAATGTGGACACAACAAAACCTTGGTGGAGGCTAAATTTTATAAATTTTGAGTTTAAGATTTCCAAGAAGACAATTTCATACAAGATACCCTGATAATTTGACGATTTTAAAGAAAATTTTACAAAACAAGTGATTGGCAGGGGCTTAAGCAGAGATAGATAGGTATAGAAGGTTGAATCATTTCAAGTGGAAGAAAAAAGGTTAATACTCGACAGATACTGCACGGCTCCGTCTCAGCCTGATCTGCTCGTCTTTCAGCATATTTACGTTGCTTTAAACGAGTCATTATTGTTTCTTCATTCAATCCCGTTGATACATTTCCGATGCGCTCCTCCAAGGCCAGGAGCTCCTGGGATTTGAAACGAAAATCGTGATTTTGGCAAAAAAGAAATTTTTTGAGTCACATGTAAAAATGAATGTGGTGCGCCTCACCTCATAGGACATGTTGTCGACATCCAGTCTCATGTCCCGGTGACGATCATGTATATCACCCATCCCAAAGAAGACTGAGTGGTCAAGAATCATCATATCCTAGCAAATGAGCGTAAAATATATTAAGTTAGGAAATTTCCACTGCATTTTCTCAATTTACAGCCTTGTCATGGGAAACACCACCAACGAATTTTATAGACACCAAATCAAGAAATACAAACAAAGAGGAGAATAATTAACCTCTAGTCTCAAGCCCTCTCCCCTTCGCATGAGATCCAAGACGTGGCGAATCTGCTAAAAAATGAAAAATAAATTACTAGCTGCATTTTGCAACATGATATTTCCATATACTTCTCTTGAAATGTGCATTAGTATGAGATGCAAAATTGGCAAAAACCTCACGAGAAAGTTGAATCAAATGCGTGTAATCTAGTGACATCCACTAGACCAAGATAAAGCACACTAAAAGCATAAGCACATTGTAAATGATCAATATCATTGTTATCAGAAAAGAACTAGGTCCAACTATTCATTCTAAGTAATTCCACTAAGAAATTCATGAGATTCAAGGATTGGGCTTTCTTTCTAGATTTAACCAGAACAATTGAAGTCTCTTTTGTATTAGACTGGCAAAGAGTATGTGCTTTCTCAGGCTAAAAGATTTAACTCTTAACAAATAAATTTTGATAAGCGTACTCTACACTTTTACTTCATTTTATAATACTTATCATATTTTATACTTTTTTATATAATTGTTAAGCAACTTTTCAATAAGTTTAGATAGTTTGTCTGATGTGTGGCACTAGAACAACATAAAAAAAGATTGGGGATCATTCTAATTGTGAAAATTTTAATGGTGGTGTTGTAATTGCAAATTTTAGAATTTATGTGAAAATTACAAACTTGGATTAAGGTTGTGTGCAGTTAAGATTTATCATACATTTATGAGACAACCATGAGGTGAGAAATATACTCACAATTAGTAGTGAGTTAATGATACATACTTATATTTTGAGAATGCAAAATAGTTATTCTCAAGATTTTTCTCAATGATTAATTTTTTAATTCTCAATAGAGGTGCAAAATTTGTTTGTAAATATTTCAATTTTATATAATACTCAAGAATACCTAGCAATGGAACTTCAATCCACAAATGCAAGGTGTAATCTACTTCGAATGTTATCTAGCGCCTTGCACAATCACCTAGCTATTCCACTGTGACCGAATAGCTACTTTCAAGAGAATTAGTAAATTTAAACTATTCCATCACAAACTTACATTTATAACGAAATTTATAAATTATAGTGTATATATACAGATAAATTAACTGTATGGGAAGGGTACAAGTTGGCAGATAAGACCTATTACCCCAACCTTTAACCAATTGGCTTTAAGAATTTCCTCTAACTGTCCCAAACCGAATTAGTTCGCCCATACCCACTTCAAATAGGTCTACGACATGCTTTACCCGTACCCATAGACATCACTAACTATGATTGCAAATCAAATATCATACCGAAGTTAGATATAATCGAGTATATCGCACAACTACATGCAGTATGAGTAAAATGAAAAGCATCATGGGAACCTGTGGCATGGATTCAAGCACAACTATTTGCACTTCCATAATAGAAATGAATATGCAGATATTTAACACATCAATGTACCTCGGACATCACGCTGCCTCTTCCTTCACTAGCAGCAGCCATGCTCTGAAGCGAATGAGGTAACGCAAAAGCACTATCCAGATGTCTCTCCAACAATGCTGACCTTGAGTTTGATAAATGAGGACTGTGATTCCTAGATCCAGATGGAAGCACTGTTTCTTGTGATGTGCTGGGTGCTGTGCTACTTTCACCTCCAGGTTCGGTACCTGCTGCAGATAATAAAGATCTTCGAACAATTTCCGATAATCTACGAGGATATTGCGGATAACTCCTATGAGACCAAGAAGGTGAAGGTAAAGACAAATTAATCCCTGAAGTGGAGCCTTCCCGAGAAGCAGGTGCAGCATTTCCAGAAGCGTTGTTAATCCCACTAGATAAGTTCCAGTTTGAAGGTTGTTGAGACAAACCCCCCATCTCACTAGAAGGAATAAACATAGGATGCTCCGACATGCTTCTGGGAATATTTCCAGAAATAGATTCTTCGTAAAGCATAGGATCCCTCTCCCTCTCTAGAAAAATACCAGCAGAAGATGAATTCCTAGTTCTTGAGCTAGAGGCCCCACTCCATCTAGAATGAGGATTTCGACGAACAGAAGGAATATGCTGAAGAATTGACTGACCACGATGACTTCCATTCTCCATAGGAGGGTTTGGGTTCAAGTCAAGCAGACGATTTCGAAGAACTACCCTTGATGAATGCCGAGAAGAGGAAGACACATTTGCTTCCCTTGATAACGGGGTAAAGGGTACGTAACCCGGTTGATGAGTGTTACTGAAGCGCAAGCGTAAGTTTCTGCGAGAACTTCCAGCAGTTTCTCTAGCATTTGAAGACAAAGGATTTGAGGAAACAGCTTCTCCAACTCCAAGCCGAATCCTTGAGTTTCTGTGCTCTGTCACAGTGCTGAAGACCGGGTTATCTGCCGGTGGAGTTGACATACCGACAGTACTAGCAGAAATCTGGGGAGGGGGAGACATTACAGCATGGTGTTGACTTCTTTCAGCATGTTCGAAACAATTTGAACTTCCCGCTCCAGAAGACTGTCCAACTTGTACATCAAGGGCTTTTCTCTTGCAAGATAAACGTTGACCATCCAAAGAATGACACCCGGAGGACATACCATTGATACCAAGAGCATCAGAGGAGCTACCAGTAGATGGCATTTTCTCCTTCGACGATCCAACAGATATGTGTCTATTGGGATGCTCAATTACCTGAGAGCCATCATCTTCTTGGTCTCCAAACTCTGAACACATGTTAAGATCCTGAGAGATTGAATCAGGTCCAGCAACCTGCATAATAGACGAGATGTTTGATGTCTGATTGCCTTGCCCATCGACAACAACATTATCCAGTGGAACAATATTAGATGATTCAAGCTGACATTCTTCCAAGTCGAGAGCAGCTCGAGAGGGAACACTCCATCTGTGCTCTCTTTTTCTCTCGCTACAATCAGATTGACATCGTGCGGCACCAGAACTAGTTTCACCTAAATTCCACTGACTGTGCCCTATATGATGCGAATACTGAGTATTGGTCTCACTTGATGGAACTCTGTACTCTGGTAGCCGAGCTTCTGTTGAAGTCTGCATATTATTCCAGGGCACTTGGGAATCTATGCCGGCATCACTTGACGTAGAACCATGACCAAAACTTCGATTTTCGGGCAATGTACTAACAGAATTCCTTTGCCCTTGCATTAGGGCTCCAAATGAGTTTATCCAAATACTCAAAAACAGGACGACTGATTATCTAGAACTTCTGTTCTCAGAGAATCTGCAAGAATTAACACAGAAGCTGAATACTATATAGTTACTTCAGAAATTTCTAGAAGCAGATTGTGCCTGGTAGCATAGTAAAATGAAATAACTAAAACAAAAAACAATTAAACCGGAACGAATCAGGAAAGGGTTAACTGAACTTAGAATAACCCTGTTCAATCCAAATAACAGTATCTCACCAATGGTACAGGGATTAAGATCTCCTTGTAAGATGTTTACGGGTTATCTGCTGAATACTAGGTTCTTTTTATGTTAAATGGCTGGCATGGTTCCACCATGTTAAGATAGCAACAAGAAGCTCATTTTAAGATGACTTTTCAAATATCGACGTTTTCACAACTGACCAATGCCAGAAGGTCACATAATTTTCTTAGCTTTATGTTACTGATATCATAATCTCAATGGTTCAGAGGATGTTTACCCAAACAAGCACCAACGTCATATTCTAAGCAATGTGAAACCAGAGACATCAACCAGAATTTCCATTAAACATCGTAAGCAAAAGGGAAGAGCGATAAATGAAACAATATGCTAGCTAGCACAGGAGTCAAAGAAAATTACTAACTTATGCAACAATATGAAAAACAAAGGCTATAAGCACCAAGATATGAAGCCAAAAGCTAGAAATGATTTTAAAAAATCTCACCAACTTAACACTAATGTAAAAGCAAAGAAAGTGAGCTAGAAGCATGACCAACCAAACAGCAATATTTAGCTAAAGTTATTCAAAATAGAGGAAACAAAACACTCAAAGAAGAATACAGGGAGTCTTGAAAATTTTCACTCTTTGATCACCAGTTTTAGCTGATGCTAAATCTTCTAGTGTGAGAACAAGAAACACAATCATGTTAGACAAATGAATAGGAACATGATATAAAACACTGTTGAGATTTATTAAAGACTCAATTTGAAACAAAATGAGTCCTCAACCAACCAGATATACATCAAACCATCTTCTAAGAGCATAAATCAGAAATAAAGAAAGATTCTAAGGCAGTATGAGCTATCCACAATTTTCTCAAGAAACAAACAGAAAAGATGCTAAACCCATCCAAAATTTTGAAAAACAACAACTAAATAAAATGGTGAATCCCATAAAACAAGAAAGAAAAATAGCACAAAAAGACTCAATTTTTAACCAAAAAGAAACTAGTTTACATAGTATCAATCAAAGATCAAACAAAGATGAGAGAATCTGACAAATTTTACCAGCGAAGGAGAAGCAGATAAGGCGGTAGATCTATAGCAGATACCTGAACAAAGCCAAAAACAACCATTAAAACAATGTTCTTCTAAATTAGCAAACTTTTAATAGATGATTAAAAAATCGCTAATCACCACCTCCCCCCTCCTCAGACAAAGCAGAAATGGGTGAGATGTGAGCACAAACCTCAACTCGGACACAATAGATATTGAAGAAAAGAAAAGGGAGAATTCTGAAATGAGATTGATAGGGGGGGGGGGGGGGGGGGAATGAAACTGGTGGGTGGTGTGGTGTGAAAAATGAGAGATGGGTGGAGGGATTAATGAGGGCAGTAATATTTAATTTACTCAAAACACCCCACCAATAAGCCCAAAGCCACAGGGCCACAATTCGCACAGGCGACATAATTTGAACACGAATAAATAGTAAAGAAAGAAACTTTTTCAATTGTCATCTATGCCCATATAAATAAAAAAGTCAATCAATGAACTGATTCCTCTCTTCTCTCTCTCGCAGCAGTTTCCAGTGATGGGATGGAAAACGAAATTAGATTAAAGCTATGAGGTGAAAACAAGATTGTGGCAAGAAAAAAGAATAATAAAAAGGGGGGAAAAGATAATAAAGATTGCGATTTTATGGTGGTGTTATTATAATGGGGTCTATGTGTTGGTGTAATCAAGCTCATAACATGACCTGTGTCACCTGCCTGTTTGTTATCAACACTTGCTCCAAAGACCGAGACCGCGCCGAATGCAAATGGAAAATGATTTTTGGTTGTCTTTTTTTATTTCTTGAGGTTTTCGAAATCCTCACGCCAAGCACCTTTCTCTATCTCTCTCTCTCCTTCTCTCCCTCTCCCTCTCCCTCTCCCTCTCCCTCCCTTTGGTTGCATCACATGGTTGATGGATCTTTCGATTCTTTCCTCTATCTCTGACTTATAGATGAGAGGGCACTTGGTTGGAAATTAAGCCAAATCCTTTGACTAGGAAATTAACGAAACCAAAATAGCTAACATATATCTTCAAAGTGGTACCTGTAGTAGCTAAATAGAATATTGTACTTATGTAAATAAAAATATAGAAATAGCAGTAATATTTTACTTTACTAGCCCTACACGAAATTTTTGGGTATTACATGAAACTGTAAATTTATGTATTAATATAAACTATTAATTTATATTATTACACAAAATTATAAGTTTTTGCAATAGTGTAATAACACTGTTACACAATTATTTTTGTATAAGAGCATAATAGTCCAAAATGAGTACTATTTCGACATTTTTATCTACATAAATAGAATTTCCTTTAATTACATTTTCTAAAATAACTCATTAACTCTATATCTTCCATATTAGTTTGGATAATTCTTATCAACATTTAATCCTCCTATTCTACAATGTGACATCTTGTTATAAAATAAATTTTTTGATGATATTGTTATATTTCTGTTATCCTTATTCTTGATCTTTGGAAGATTTTGTGGAGTTAGTTTGTAACGGCTAGTCTTTTGGTTTTTCATTTGTCTCTTCGACTGTCTAGCCATTTATGAGTCCATTATGTATTTCACCTTTTGTATTCTTTTATGTATTCATCATCTATAATTACCTTGCAAGTATGTAGATAGATAACAAATCATCTTCGTCGTTGTAATCTCCTCCCAGTATAATGCATCTATTTGGTTGCTGTCGTGCGCCCGTGGTTTTCTCCCGATTTGTGTTTCCATGTAAAATTATTGGTGTCCTCTTATTTCGCTTCTTTGTGTTGCATTGTGTTGTCCATGTTTTGCTTCCGTATTGTGTAACAATTAGTACAAATACCCTAACAATTGGTATCAGAGCGACGTTCATTGAAGTATCTATATTTGCAACATGGCAACACTCAATCTGACCTCCCGTTGTTGGATCATGACACCAGATTTTCGTTGTGGCATGTTAAGATGTGGGCTGTTTTGAGGCAGATGGATTTGGACGATGCACTCCTTGGCATTGTAGGGATGTCGTCTTCTTAGTCGGAGGAGAAAAAACAAAGAAAGGATCGTAAGGCTTTGTCACATATTCATTTTCATTTGTCTAATAATATTTTGCAGGAAGTTTTGAAGGAGAAGACTGTCGCTAAGTTATGGCGAAGCTGGAGCAATTATATATGACGAAAGATCTGACCAGTAAATTGCATTTGAAGCAGCAGTTGTATTCTCACAAACTATATGAAGGTGGATTCTTGACTGATCACCTAACCGTGTTTAAGGAAATCGTCTCAGATCTTGGAGGTAAAATATGAAGATGAAGATTTAAGGCTTGTTATGTTATGTTCTCTGCCTGCTTCATATTTGACTTTCAGGGACACTATTTTGTATAGTCGAGATACTTGTACTCTTGTAGAGGTCTATGATGTTCTATGTTTATAGAAAAACATAAATAAGATGGTAGCTGAGAGTAGCTCACAGGCAGAAAGTTTAGTTGTTCGATGGAGACCTATTGAGAGAAATTTTGGTGGAAGTTTCCACGATAGATCGAAGTCCCGAAATAGGGATAAAACTTGCAACTATTGCAAGAATAGATGACATATCAAAAGTGAATGTTACATGTTGCAGAATAAGAAGAAGCGGGAAGAGGCTTTCAAATCGAGAGGTAATCAAAACGATGATTCATGTCATACCACCATTAGTACTGATGATGATGATGATGGTAATGTACTTCTTTCCTCTGATAGTAATCCTAAAATTTGTGATGAATGGATTCTTGATTCAACCTGTACACTCCATATTTGCTCGAACAGAGATTAGTTTACCACGCATGAGAAACTAAGTGGTATTGTGTTAATGGGAAATGATGCATCATGTAAGATTGCAAGCATTGGTTCCGTTCAAATTAAGATGTTTAATGGATCTGTCATAACATTATCAATCCCAAGTTTTAAAAGAAATCTTGTGTCCTTAAGCACACTTGATTCCAAGGGTTTTAGATACTCCGCTCAAGGTGGAGTATTGAAGGTGGTTAAGGGAGCTCTTGTTGTGATAAAATGAATTTTAAATTCTACCAAGTTATATCTTCTTCAGTGTAGCTCGATCTCAAGTAATGTTGCTATTGTTTCAAGTTCATTATCTAATTCCGATGTTACTAACCTTTGGCATATGCGACTTGGGCATATGAGTAAACTTGGTTTAATCGAGTTGAGCAGGCAAGGACTTCTTGATGGGCAAAGTATCAGTAAGTTGGATTCTTGTAAGTATTGTATTTTTGGCAAGCAGAAGAGGGTTAAGTTTGGCACTGAGAAACCTACTACAAAAGGTATTCTAGATTATGTGCATTATGGTGTTTGGGGACCATCTCATGTTTTGTCTCAAGGAGGTGCCAGTTATATGCTGACAATTATTGATGATAACTCAATGAGAGTTTGGACATTTTTCCTGAAGAATAAAAGTGATGTGTTCTCAACTTTCAAGGAGTGGAAGATTATGGTCGAGAGACAAACTGGCAGGCATGTTAAGAGGATCCGTACTGACAATGGAATGAAGTTTTTTTTTAGATGAGTTTAATATTGTTTGCAGGTTTGATGGGATTCTCAAACACCACACCATTCAGTATTACCCCGCAGCAGAATGGTGTGGCGAAGCGTATGAACAGAACCATCATGGAGAAAGTTCGTTGCATGTTGTCCAACTCTGGTTTGCCCAAACAATTTTGGGCCGCAGCTGCTTCCAATGCCCTCAATTGCTATTAGTAAGAAGACATTGATTGAAGTATGATCTGGTTCTCCAGCTAACTATTCTGATCTAAGGATTTTTGGATGTCATGCTTATACTCATATTGATAATGAGAAATTAGAGCCAAGGTATATGAAGTGTATTTTTTTGTCTATAAGACAGGTGTTAAAGGATATAAATTATGATGCCCCAAGACAAAGAAAATTGGTATTAGTAGAGATGTAATATTTGATGAAAGCTCTATTTTGCATGGCACGCCCTCTTCTAATGTTCCCGTTGAGTTGCAGCAGAAATCTGAGATGAAAATGTAACATATTGTTGATTTGAGGAACACACCAGAAACTTAGGAAAATCTGCAAGAAGTTCTTGAAGATCGGTCTATTCCAAATTATAGATCCATAAGAGAAATTTGACGCCCTCTAAGACATGCAGAAGCAGATCTTGTTGCTTATGCTTTGTTGCAGATTCTATTGAGGGAAGTGTAGAACCTCTAAATTACTCAGAGGCTATTGATTGTCCATTTTAAAAAAAAATGGATACTTGCTATGTATGAGGAGATGGAATCTCTTGAGAAGAATTGTACTTGGGAGCTTGTCATGCTACCAAAGGGTAAGAAAGCCATTCGTTGCAAGTGAATTTTTAAGACAAATGAAGGTATTGGAATTGATGAGGCTAGATTCAAGGTAAGGCATGTTGCAAAAGGTTATAGCTAGGTTCCAAGTATCGATTTTACTGATGTTTTCTCTCCAGTTGTGAAACATAGTTCAATTCGTATATTACTCAGTCTTATAGCTATGCATGATTATGAGCTTGAGTAGTTGGATGTTAAAACTACATTTTTGCATGGAGAATTAGATGGTGAGATTTAGATGCAGCAGCCAGAAGGTTTTGTGGTTCCAGGTAAAGAGAATTATGTTTGTAAGTTGAAGAAGTCTCTTTACGGTTAGTAACAAGCATCCCGACAATGGTACAAAAGATTTGATTCTTTTATGACCTCTAAGGATTTTAAGAGATCTAATTTTGATAGTTGTGTCTATTTCAAAGCTGTTAAGGATCCGTTTGTCTACTTATTGCTTTATGTTGATGATATGTTAATTGATGCCAAGGATAAAACAAAAGTGACTAAGTTGATGACATTGTTAAGCAAATAATTTGAAATGGGAGATCTCGGTGCAACAAAGAAGATTCTTAGCATGGAGATTATGATGGAGCGACAATCTGGAAAATTATACCTTAGTCAGAAATGGTATATCGAAAAAGTGCTCCATCGATTTAATATGTCTCATGCCAAATTTGTAAGTACTACTCTGGCTGCACATTTTAAGTTATCTACAGCTTTATGTCCACAGTCTGATGAAGAGCTAAAGTTCCATATTCTAGTGCAGTTGGGTCACTCATTTATGTTATGGTTTGTTCTCGTCCTGATTTATCACATGCTATGAGTGTTGTTAGCAGATATATGGCTAACTCGAGTAAGGAGCATTGTAACACCGCGGAAAGGGAAATAAGAAAGGACATTTTCTTTTTTTCCGACCGATACACAAAATACTTACACACAAATTTGTCTGGCCGATTCCTCATCCAGTCCTTCCGCCACTACCTGTGTTGACTGCTGTCTCCATTTCCCCCCGACCACCATTCTCTGTACACACAACTGAATATCAAATAGAACAACCCCTCATATTCCTCGGTCCTCTCTGTCCAGCTCCCAACCACTGCTGCGTTTGTTCGGCGTCGATGCCGTCTTTGCCTTATCTCTCTCTCTCTCTGCTTAGCATTTCCCTATCTGTGAGCATAAAGTAGCTGGAATTGGTAAGCGCTGTGCCTAATGAGATCAGACGCATTTCAGATTATACTGTTTTTCTTAGCAAGTTAGTTCGTTGTTCGGGCAAAGTGAAATGTATGTACTTCAACTATATGGAGAAATGTACTTCAACTATATGGAGAAATTTAGGAATGACAATACAAGATGGAAAAAATATAAAAGCGTGCGTGCCTCTCCAATTTCAATATGTTCAATTATATTTGTAACCATCGTCCTCATAATCTAATTGCTGGAAAATAGAGTAATTATAATTAAATTAATAGCTGCTAAAAATAAAGGGATTGAACTGACTAAGCTGGAACATTTATTTGAGTTAGGTTATAAAATCAAAGGGTTTATGGTATGTAGATGGATAATAAATCATCTTCTTTGTTGTAATCTCCTCCCAGTATAGTGCATCTTTATCGTTGCTCTCGTGCGCCTGTGATTTTCTTCAGATTTGGGTTTTCTCGTAAAATTCTTGGTGTCATCTTGTTTCGATTATTTGTGTTGCATTGTTTTGCATTATGTGGTTCCTGTTTTGTTTCTGTATTGTATAACAATTGGTACAGATATTCTAACATATATCATTGTAGTTCAATATTATAGTAATAGTTGAGACTTGAGACAACAACTTGTTAAGACAAATATTCATTTAATTGTGCCAATTGGAAAATTGGAAGATGGTTCCTACAAAGGCTAGGGTTTTCCCATAACTTTCTTTGGACTCTGAAGTGATTCTACCATTAGGTTATGATGTTTTGGAGTCTTTTTTAGTCGTCGGCCATCTGTTCGCTCTCTTTGTGTTTTTATTTATTTATTATTATTTCTTTGAAATGTGCCTACATCTTTCGCTATTGATAATGTGATAGCATGTGACTGAATAAACAGCCGACTCCATTCGCCATGTATGGAGGTTTCTGCTGTAAGGAAGAAGAAGTGAATAAACGTGGTTTCTAGTGTTATGTTTTTATTAGTTAAAGCACGAGAAGGCTGCATGGCGACGAAGGAGAGACGGACGCGTGGCTGAGGCGGTTATAACAACCTTCACAGTTAACACGGTTAGGAAGGCAGCTGGAATATGAAATGCAAGGAGTGTGACCTCACGAGGAGTGCGTGAGCTATCCAGTAGCTAGAAAATAAATAAGAAGTGCACGTAGGAAGTGTGGCATCATTGTGCATAAAGTTGTAGTGTGTTTCCACGATTCTGGCGAGTCGGTGGAGTGAGTGTGGAGTGTTATTCTGTAATTCCGGCGAGTGTTATCTTGTGTAGTTTCCGACGTTCCGATCATTTTATTGACTTTCCGTTTAGTTGCTATCATAATGGTTGTTGAGACCATGGCCTTGGTTCTAAATAAATGACCTTAGTCCCGATTTCTTAACATTTTCTCATAGCATCGTCCAACAGAGGTGTGATTTTGAATGAAGAGGAACCCTATATTTAGTAAATATGGCAGATAGGGAATGAAGTGGGTCGGCCCAAGCCCTCATATGAGTCAGGCTGCAGATTTCGGAGTCAAACCAACCCCTCTCGGGCCAAATCCGTCCACAAAATTAGGGTTACAAATCAAGCCCAAATTTTCAACGTAATAAATGAAAATTGAAGCAGAAAACGTCGGCTACAAGTTTTGAACCCAACATGGTAATCACTATACCACAAAGTAATCGAAATAGTATAAAATATACATTGTTATTGAAAATTAGGTGGACTTTTTGGCCCGTTGGGCTTTCCTAGCCCGATCAGCTCTACGAGCGTATTGAGTTGGCTATTAGGCCTGATTTATTTCATTGGTGGGATATGGGCCTAACGACCTTTCAATCAAATTATTATTTTAGAGGAATTTGATATTTTCCTTCTGGAGTCACATCTTCTCTCTATTAGATGTCCAAATAATATTTTAAGAATTCAATGGCTATAGATGCCCAAATAATGTTTTAAGAATTCATGGCTAGAGCTACATTCCTAGAAAAACAAATTATTGCTTTTTAGTTAATAATATATAGTAACGTCATGTAACTTTCTCTCAGGGAGTCATTTGTTATAAATCTTGGTTACCAAATTCAAACAAATAAATAATTCAGATTGTGAAATATTGAACTCACTAGGGCGAGAAACAAGATAATTTTGGTTTGGTAGGCCCAATTAATGATGATGGACTCAGCCCTCTAAACCTATCTTTTCTCTTGGGTACAAATTCATTTTCCCACCATGCGTATTGATTAATTTCGACCTATCAAACTAACTAGCATGCTCCACAAATTGTTGAAACACAAATAAATAAGAAACTAAATAAAATGTAACACACTTATATACTGAGCTGTCTACTCATTTAAAAAATATTGTAATTGAAAAACAATTAAATAAATGGTAAGAAAACAAAAGAAGGCGATAATTAAATAGATTGTTAGGCAAAAACAATTTATTTTGGATATTTTTTAGTCACAAGTGAAGTTTAATTATAATACTCTAACCTTGTGGAGTTAACATTACTTTGGTCACCAAACAAAGTAAAGCTATATTTGGAGCAAGGAGCAAGGAACAAGATAAGTATATATCAAGTATATACTAATATAGAGGTCGAAATCTTAATAATTCAAATCATTATCTAGGTTATCCTCTCTTTTTGTCAATTTAGTTGTTGGACGATGAGTAATTGAGTCAAAAGTTGGTGTGATAATATTCAAGCTTATAATCTATAAATTTATCTACCCCAATCTGATTAATTTGTTTGAATTAATTTTATTTATTTGAATTATATAAATGACGCAGCGGAAGAGATTATTGGACCTTTCGTTAAGAAATTAGGAGTAACGATCATCTCTCATGATAATCAAATCGACAAAGGCAAATACAAACTCCATGATCCGATCATCAATTACGTTTAATCTCATCATCACTGCACGATTAAGAAAAAGAAGACGACAATGACGATGACGATGTTGATCTTAACTCTGGCTTAAAATAAAAAATAGTATATGATGGATGCATACACCAATTTCGTCGTCAAATAAATACATAAGTTGTGGGGATTGCAAATACTTTCTGCACTTAGGTTGCTATAATTACCAGCCGAGCTCCCCTCTCATCCACTCCACCCCCCAAACCTCATCACATCCTAACCATTCAAACTCGTCTCAAACTCGACTGTGTTCTCTGCGACATCTGTTATTTCTATGCAAATGGACTCTTCTATGGGTGCAATGAGTGCAGTTTCAAAATAGATATAAAGTGCATTTGTCTGCCCGACACCATAAAACACGCAGCTCACCCACACCATCATCTCAACCTGCTAACTAAAGATATGACAAGGGACAGTTACGTGCGCGCCTGCATCGCATGTCATTCTAATCCACATGCCGATGTCTGGTACAAATGTGATGTCTACCAAATCATATTGCATTCTTGGTGTGCGTCGTTGCCAGCACAAGTGAGTAATCCTAGATGGGATAAGCACCCGCTGCCGTTAACGTTCGATGCTAGCGCCACCTATCCTATTAGCTTCTATTTGCGAAGTCTGCGAATCACTGCCGATATTGCGATGTTTCCATCTATCCCAAATGCTTGCCGACATCATCGGGTAAGTATCGGAACATCAAGTTTGGGCAGCGATATGATGTGGGGGCACTTCACCACCACCCTGTAGCTGAGCTGCGGCGTCTGTGGCAAAAGGAAAGTTTATGGTAACCGTGGATTTCAGTGTGCTTCACACAAATGTGACTTCTTCATGTGTTTAGACCCGTGTGGTATAGAAATCACAAAGATGACATGCACGCCATTGATTGAGGAAAGCTCAGATGTGGAGCACGCCATTGACATGCACTGATAATACTCTGGTTCATATATTTTATATAGGATTATTTGTAAATTATACCCTACATGCACTTTGATCTATAGATATTTTTTGGCTTGAATTTTACAAATACTACAACTATATATAGCTTATATATATGTATATCCGATGTTCATTTAATAGCTCGAGCCTAAATTCCCGGGCAACTAAAATAACTTCTGCGTTACACATTAGCTTCAGTTGGTTGAAAAATATCCACTACAATTAATTCGCCAATGAGTAAATATACAAGTTTCAGAATTTCTACCATATTGGTTTTGGATTACTCGATTTCGGGATCACCTGCAATGGTAATGACACTAAACAAATCGAAAATGTGTAATTGATGGTGATAACATTGATTATCTGAGGCAATGATAGACCATGTTGCCAATAACCCCATGGAGATGGTGATCAAGAATCTAAAATGCGAGTTTTCGCATTTTTGTGGGACGAAGTATGAGGAACTCATTCATCTAACAATGGAGTCTTTAATCTTTAGCAACCTAGATACGAAGGATAAGGTGTTGGATTCTTGGAAGTCGTTGAGTGTGTTGTACGAGTCGTACTTCTTTTTCTTCTTTTTTTATTGTTAATTTTGTCGAAATTGTCCAAAATCATTGGCCAACATGGTTTTAGATTAGGTTAATGTATTATACTAATTTTAAAATATATCAAATATATTGTTGTTATGACTTTTTATACGATATATTAGTTGTTACTGTGTATGATTTGAACTGTAAGAAAATGGGTTCAATGAAGCCCTTACTAATATTTTTTTCTACGTCCGCACTTATATACATTGTAGAGATTTTAGAAGAGAGAAAAGAGTACTGTCAACACCAGAATTGAGTTTAGTAAAAATATATAAATGGTTTTTTTAGATAAAAAATTATATATGAAGTAACAAAAATATCTTTCAGAACCAAATCTTATAATGTTTCGAATGAAGTAATTTCATTCTGGGCCGTTTTTGCTATAGTTTGAAGCCCATCACAAGCCCAAACAAGACCTTAACTCGCAGCGCCCATATTGACAAAATCCCTCTTTCCTCGTAGGGTTTAGGGTTTAACCTCAGCAGCATTCACCTCCTCTTCAATCTCTAGCCGTTTTGGCATCTGAAATTTTACAACATTTGTGCCTAGTTCTTAGAGTTTAATTAATTCGGAATGGGGAAGAAGCGAAAGCACAGCGAAACCAAGGCGGCAGAGAATGAGAAGAAGGAAGAAACTGCGCCGGAACGGCCGAAAAGAACTCTTTTCGGATTTAAAACCAGTCCTGAAGATATAAAGGAGAATGATTCTACCCCTTTTTTCCGGAACAAAGAGAAAGTTTTGGTTACTTGTTCTCGCCGCATTAGTTTCAGGTTTAATTCCTATAATTATTTGTACTATTTGATGATTTGAGCTTGTTAATTTTGGCATGACACTTGCAAATTGAGTTGGCATCAAGTTTCTATTCGGTTACGCTTTTGATTGGAAATGTTGAATGGGTGATTTTAGGTATAGGCAATTATTCAGCTGGCCAGTATTATGTTTGTATTTGATTACTCTCTTTTTTGGAAATATTGAATAAGTGATTTTAGGTATTGGCGTTTATTCACTTGGTCAGTATTATGTTTATATTTGATTACACTTTTTATTGGATTTGTTGATTGGGTGATTTTAGGTATCGGCATTTGATGTTGAACTTGGTTGATCTATTGCCTCATTGTAAGAAAGATAACAAGGTCGAGTCCAAGGGGAGCAAAGGCACAGATCTGAATGAGCTTGTCGAGCTCAGAAGCTGCTCGTCTTGCTTGTTTTTTAAGGTATTCTGAGTTTCTCAACTTATCTTGAGATAGTGTTTGTTAGAAACATCAATCGTGATGTAGCTGCAATGCTTGCTCTCTGCAGTGCAGGAAAGGTAAAGACCTCTACTTATGGATGGCTAAGTGCCCCAATGGTCCCTCTGTCAAGTTTTTGGTCAATGCAGGTATGACCGGTTGTAGTTGTTGTGTTTTTCAGATATTCGACTCTCCCAACGCCCCATAAACCTTTACTCTGCCTTTTGATTGGTTGTAATTATGTTTATTGTGTATATATGTCTGAAGTGCACACAATGGAGGAACTGAAACTTACTGGAAATCATCTCAAAGGTTCGCGTCCTATCCTTACTTTTTCGGCCAACTTCGATAAAAACCCTCATTGGAAGCTTTTGAAGGAGATGATTACTCAGGTAGTTCTTCCCAGAAGCAAGACCTT
Organism: Monilaria moniliformis; assembly: GCA_034509125.1. Taxonomy (NCBI): domain Eukaryota; kingdom Viridiplantae; phylum Streptophyta; class Magnoliopsida; order Caryophyllales; family Aizoaceae; genus Monilaria; species Monilaria moniliformis. The sequence goes on from JAYDZE010262398.1 coordinate 17,546, forward strand.
GTTTATGCATGTTTTTTCATTTTCTTTTTGTAGATAATGTAGAATTGGACATGATATCAGAAAACTAGCTTAAAAGCTTATCTTGGTGTATACCAAAAGCTACCTTGGTTGGTATTTTTACATTGTGAGTGGAATAGTCTAATGACACAATGTTGAGGAAGTACATATCCATTACTTTTAAGGAGCTTTGCATTATCTAGCACTAGAATTGCCCTAAAATGTTATAATTGAAACATCTTGTCTATTCCATGTGATTATTGCTTGCTGTCAATTGGTTTATGGTTTCAAATTTCTGTATTTTGCTTTCTGTTATGCAGATATTTGCCACACCAAAGGATCACAGGAAATCTAAACCATACCATGACCATGTATTTGTCTTCTCAATTGCCGATGACCACATATGGTTCCGTAATTACCAGGTTTGTGATGTTTGTATAAGTAAATCATTGGATTTTTATAACATCAAAAGTGTTAAGCATAAAGCATTCAAGAGGCTAGCTGTGATTAGCTACAACTATGTTGGTGCAGAAAACCTCCTTGGTTATTGGTTTTCTCCATGAGAGGGATTTATGTTAGCATCTTCATTTTTGTGAAGCAGATATCAACGGACCATACTGGTACAGCACAAAAGTTAGGCCGTGGAGACTTGGAAAGTATGACATTGATTGAGGTTTGTGAAGGATCACTACATCTAGACACCTGCTGTTTACATTCAAAATGTTTGTGTAACATATTTCTTGTGCAGGTTGGTCCAAGATTCTGCTTAAACCCAATCAAGATATTTAGTGGCAGCTTTGGCGGGCCAACATTGTATGAAAATCCTTTCTACGTTTCACCCAACACGGTTAGTTCTTGTAATATTTCTTCATGGTTCCGCCTTACAATTCCAAGTTTCATTTTGTTTTCCCTCTTCATGTGCTGCTAAAGGGGAAAAAACTTCATCGCATAGATGGTCAAATTTTGAATCATAATAAATCTGTCAAATGAAACCTTATAATTTATCCTTTCCCTATATTGTCACCAGATTCGCTCTATGGAGAAAAGGCAGAAGGCTGGGAAATATGCAAAGAAGGTTAAAGCCAAGACCAGGAAGAAGATGCACGAGATGGAAAATCCCCTTGAAGTCGATGAGTTTGCTGATATGTGGAAGGAGTAAGGATCTATTAACATTAATGTCTTTTTATTTGCTTTCCTACAGTGAAAATTTAGTTGCCTCCACACAACAGGAAGAGGTGAAAAGGCGTTTGATTATCTAGTTGTATTTGGTACCAATGATCATTGAATCATCGACATGTTCAAGTATGTATACTATCTTGGATTCTTTTTGGTTCATATAAACTGTATTTGCACTGTGGCTCAACTCTCTTCTTGCACATACATGGAAAGCATAAACTTATCCACCATGCTGGAAGATTCTTTATCATAGTTCAGATAGGGAGCGTTTACTTTTGAAGATAATATATTTGATTCATATTTATTCATTGAAAGGGCAAGATACCAGTTTTTTATCACTGAAGATAAAAATCCCAATTATGTATATTATCAATCATAAAAGTAATTGCCCGATAAGGTCTTAGGGTGCCATTATGTTTCTCATGCTTTGAATAATTGTGTTTTGGACATAATCATTCAAAATATACAATATTTTTTCATTCCCTCGCATTTTTAATAAAATTTTGACTAGTGGCAAGCACGTGTGCTATATGTGTAGGGATGCCCAAAAAAACTGGAACCGGAACCGCCGGTTTTCAAACCGGAACCGGCCGTCGGCGGTTCAACCGGAACCGTGAAACCGGATGTCGCGGTTCGGTTCTGGTTCTAGCATAACAAAACCGAAACCGGCGGTTTGGAACCGCCGGTTCCACGGTTGAACCGCCGGTTCCACGGTTTGCTTGTATTTTACACAATTTTTTCCCCCTTTGCTTGTTGTTGTTGTAAATTGTAAACTTGTAATTATAAATTACTTTAATACTTTGTAATTGTAAATTTGTAATT
>JAYDZE010262509.1:0-19540 GCA_034509125.1 Monilaria moniliformis
TATTAATTAAGAAATCAATAGTTTAGTTTAGTAAATTAATAATTAAAATAATTAATTTATTAAATAATTTATATTTATAATTAATTAATTATTCATTATTAAAATTCTAAATAGAATTTTTATATAAAAGGGTAAAATTGTAATTTCATACTTAATCCATAATATAATTTAAACAACCAAACACTCAATTTATTTTTATCATATTTCCTATCTTACCTATCAAACAACCTTATAAAATATCTATCCTTATCTCTATCATAAATTTTATCCTAAATACTAACACGGTTTTAACTATCATATCTAATCCTAACATGCCTACCAAACATCCTCTAAAGTGTGCCTTTTAAAATAATATACTAGAAAATTAGTATACTATTTGCAATCTTGTTAATATAGTGATAAAAGTGAAAGCTCAGAGAAAAGGAATATATGGATTAACTTTCAAGACTACATCTTAATTATTAAAATTTCAAAAGGTTAATTCATAAAATATCCATAAACGCTATGTACATATGATGTACTATATTCAAGCTCATCTTTAATTTAAAAATTTAGAAAAACAAAGATTGTTACTTTTGTTGACAAAAATGCCCCAACTCTCGGGGCCAAACATAAAAAAAACGTCGAGTTTTGCCTTTGTGAATTTGTCGCGATTTACCGTCTAAGTTCATCCACTCAATCGGTCATAGCGATAACACTACTTATTTGGTTTGATTTATAGTCTAAGTTCATTAAAGACCAAGATCTTTGGGCATGTTATCTTAGCAGAGATCATATAATTAGATTGAAAACTTGAATAAATTTTGTAAAGTAAAGAAATAGATGCACAATGAAGTACTAAAATTGATCTGCCTCATCTAGAAGTGATAATTTGATTAGTCAGCTATCAATTAATCAATTAACTGGTAACTGATACAATAATCGAAATTTTCATTTTCAGTTTCAGTTAGTGTTTAAAGAAAATTTCGGGATCGGTTATAATCGGAAAATTAGAAAAACCGATATAAGTATTAATAGTGTTAATTATTCATATTAAAATTACAGATAGTTCAGTGGATAGAGTGCTTGTTTCTATTCACAATGTTGCAGGTTCAAACCTTGGTGCTGTTGTTTTTTGCCTTTCTTTCTTTCTTCATTTTCGCCATCTTCATCTTTCTTTTTTCTTTCTTTCGTCATTTTCGCCCACAACCACAACCAATACCACAACCCTGCCATTATTTCTTCTGCATTCTTATTCTTTATTTCTTTCTTTCGACCTCATCTTCTTCTTTCTTTCTTTCTTTTTCCCTTTTCCTTTCCCTTTCCCTTTCCTAGTCTCCCTTCCCCTTTTCCTTTCCCCTTCCCTTTCCCATTCATCTTATCCCTTCTTCTTTCCCCTCCATTTTCCTTTCCCCTTCCCCCTTCCTCGTCCTAGATTTCCAGAGTTGATATTTTTGTCAGAAACGGCTGAATTAGTTACCTTCAATTAACTGACTAGTCGATCGGTGATAACCGATCACTATATCGGTTCAGTTCCGATTCCTTATTTGGAGTGCTTTTTGGTTCGGTTAATCGATCTTTTCGATTCGATTATAACCGCACTGACCGACTTAACATCCCTAGACTTATCCATCTCAATTTGATTCAATATTCATTGAACAAAAAAAATCATGCAAGAATCACAAAATTATGAATTTAAATTCGAATGCGGTCCTTATGCAATTCCAAAGAATGTATGATATATCCTTTTGGTGATGCGGCGTAATCTCTTGTTTATAATATAGAGGTTTTAGAGTTTTTTTTAAAAATCTAATTTTAAATTTTTGTATAAACAAATAATTATGGGGTCAGATAAATACCGCAACCACGACTTTTCTGTTTCTTAATTTCGATTTCCTTACGTATTAAATTAGCGAGACGTCATAATATTTATTTTGAGAGTCGAGCCGTCATAGTTGTTCGTGAAACCTTCAAAAATGATATCTCGTATGTCGTGAACTTTTTTCCATGCCCAGCAACGCAAAAATCATCGAAATGATATTGTTTCTCAAGCACCTGTCGGCGAGCCGAATGTCAGCGTATTCAAGTTTTGTTTATTTAGTATCTATGTTCTAAATATTAATTATTATATTTTAAAAGTATATTAATTGATTTACAATTTTTACAATATATTAATTAGTTACTACAATAAATAGAAATAGTTAGACATTAATTTAATTATTACTGATTGTAGATAGAAATATAATTGTATTGAGCTAATAATTCTATTTTCAAGCTATTTTTTTAACAAACTTATTCACGAGCTAGATACTACACTTCAACTATGTTAAAGTTTGATTCATTTAGCTAATGAGCTTTACTAAACAAATTTGAACGAGTTTTTGTCTCACTGAGCTTCAAATAGATTACAAGCGACTGATTCATTTACAACCCTTCTCCGTCAAGAGTAATTTAAATCCACCTGAAATCCATCTAAATCGTCTTAAATTTCAATATCTACAGTGAAAATTAAATACTATATATATAATCTCATATTTCGCTCTATATATTTATATCAATAATATTTAACGATTGATGTTATAGATGATTAGGTGAAGTATCTAGAAAAGCAGGAGCATGGGCCACAAGAAAAGCCCATCGCAGGGAATTCCTGCTCTGCCGGCCCTCCACCCCAAACTATCCTGGTACTAAAATCACAACCAGTGACCGGAATCTCATCCTCTCATAAAACCGTCCACATTCATTCCCCCTCTCTTCTCGTCAAACCCACGCTTCTCCTCCTCATATATATTATACTACTATAATCTTCCCATCATCTCCCTTTTCACTATTTACATCTCGATTCCTCCAACTTTTTCTCGATTTTCTCATTATTTTTCCTATGGAAGTTTCTCCCGCTCCCGCCAGCCGTCACAGTTCACGCCGCTCCTTGCTGTCGCCGCTTTCCTGTACCTGTATCTGCTGTTTGCTGTGTTGATTCTTAGTGGTTACAATTTGAATCGGTGTGGCAGGCATTACTTCTCAGTGCGGTTGTTGATATTAGGTTTTTTAATTTTTTTTTATTCTTGAGTTTCTGGTTATGGATTTGACTCAACCGCCGGCAAACAAAGGTCTTTCTCTTGGGTTTCTGTCCCACGCATCTGATACGGCTCCGTTGGTGAAAAACAACCGGATCCCTAGCCCTAAAATCGCCGACGATTCGATTTCTTTTCAAATCGAGTCGCGGAGCAGGGACCCTTTGCATCCGCTGCCGCCTGTTCCACTTCAATTGATGGACCAGCAGAATGAGAATCACCATAATTATTTTCATGTGGTCAACAATTTGAATGAAAATAGGGATGCTGAGGAGGAGGAGGAGGAGGATGAGGGGAAGTTGGAGGAGTTTCGCATTTTGGGGCACTCGATGACTCTGAAGCGGAAGCGCGACTGCGACTCAGGGTGGTCATCGGCGTCGCCGCCTTCCTCCTCGAAGGGGGTTAGGGTTTCATCGAACAACGACATGGAATCGCGGAGGAACGTTGTACGGTCGTGGGGGAATCAGAGCTTGCGGGATGCTGACCCGGATATCTTTGAGATAATGGAGAAGGAGAAAGGGAGGCAGTTCAAAGGGATTGAACTGATTGCCTCTGAGAATTTTGTGTGCAAAGCTGTGATGGAGGCGTTGGGCAGCTACCTTACCAATAAGTACTCTGAAGGAATGCCTGGTGCGCGGTATTATGGCGGGAATCAATACATTGACGAGATTGAGACATTGTGTTGTGAGCGTGCCTTGGCTGCTTTTGGCCTTGATTCCGAGAATTGGGGTGTAAATGTACAGCCATATTCATGTACATCTGCAAATTTTGCAGTGTATACTGGGCTTTTGCTACCGGGTGATAGGATAATGGGGTTGGACACACCTTCTGGAGGGAACACGAGTCACGGGTGCTATTTGCCCAATGGGCGGAAAATGTCTGGGGCATCGATCTTTTTTGAGAGTTTGCCTTATAAGATTAACCCACAGACAGGCTATGTAGACTATGATAAGCTTGAGGAGAAGGCACTGGATTTTCGCCCCAAGATATTGATTTGTGGTGGAAGTTCGTATCCTCGGGAGTGGGAGTATGCAAGGTTGAGGAAGATAGCAGATAAATGTGGTGCGGTGTTGTTGTGTGACATGGCTCAAATAAGCGGCCTTATAGCTGCTAAGGTGAATTTTTTTATTCCCTAGTATGAGTTGAACTGTTATCCTTGTGCTGTAATTTTTGCCTTACTTTGCTTTTGGAGCACTTCCTTGTGAATTTTTTTCGTGTAGTCCATTTTGTCAAATAAGTTACTTTTGTTTTCTAGATCCTAAAGCATTGATTGTGCAAGTAAGGTTTATATATAAAAACTTTTGAATTACATGAACATGTAATTGAGTTTTTAATCTTTTGTTTTCCTGGAAAGTCGGACTTATCCAGCCTGCATATGATTAGCATGGCATGGCTTCCTCAAAATGATGTCTTGGAACAAATTGAATTTTATCCAAACGAATATGCTATATTCATTGTTGTTGTAACATACTCTTTGGCTGGTTTGGATGCATTGGCTATAGGATTCTGCCAGTAGAAGCCAATGACTCAATACTTATCTTTGAAAATTATTTTTACATAATACATTTTCCTTTGTTAAATTGGCACTGCTGGTCTTGTAGTATTTTATCCGAACTCTCTTTTTAAATGCCAGAGCTTGGTTTCTATATTTAATAGATGACTTATCCTTTTCAGATAGCTCGATAACAAGATTTAGCATTTATTACAATCGTTTTATTGCAGGAATGTGCAAGTCCTTTTGAATATTGTGATATTGTTACCTCTACCACTCATAAAAGTCTTCGAGGTCCTAGGGGAGGAATTATATTCTATAGAAGGGGCCCAAAACTTAGAAAGCGAGGGATGCATATGAATCAAGGAGATGGTGGTGATAGATATGACTTTGAGGAAAAGATAAATTTTGCTGTTTTCCCTGCAATGCAAGGTGGGCCACACAATAATCACATTGCAGCCCTTGCCATAGCTTTGAAACAAGTGGCTACTGCCGAGTACAAGACGTACATGCAACAAGTGAAGAAAAATGCTCATGCTTTGGCATCAGCTTTGATGAAAAGGCACTGTAAGCTTGTAACCGGGGGCACTGATAATCATATGCTGATATGGGATCTAAGGAATTTTGGAGTGACAGGTAGATTTCCACATCCTACTTTCCTGTTCCAACTTTACAGAATTCTTTTTGTTTTTTAATTTGGATCCTGCTGGCCTGTTTGTTGGATTAGGTGTTGCAAAATAATCCACTTTTAATTTCTTAAGAAATGACTATAGGAGGTGATAGAAATAAAATTTGTGCTGCTTGTTAAAGAGTAATTGAAATAAAATTTGTGCTGCTTGTTAAAGAGTAATTGTTCCATATGATCATTTTGTGTATCTGGGACCTTTGAAGAAATTTGAAGTTGGTGTGTTTTGCTTGTTTGGCAAGCTACTGCAGAAACTTTCCAGAAGGAATATATTAGTATGGGTATTCCTTTTTGTGAAATTGTGTATACCCTGTTTCTGTAGTTTGTTTCTTTTAGTGGTGTTGATTGTGTATGCTGCTTGTTTCTTTCCGCATTTTACTGTTTAAATGGTAGTTGAATCATTTGGTGTTTCCAGCAGAATTGAGTTTGTTAATTACTATCTTCTGGTGTAACTATTGAGCATGTCATGATCTTTTCTTTACTTTGGTGATATGTAGGTTATATTCTCGAGAAGATCTGTGAGTTGTGTCACATTACGCTCAATAAAGTCACGATATTTGATGACAATGGCAATATCACACCAGGAGGCGTAAGGATTGGTATGGCCATGTAAATTTCAGTTATATATGGGTTGGTTAATGCAGTGATTTTGTGCTCATGAGTGATAATGTTGGCATTATATTCCCACAGGTACTCCTGCAATGACGTCTAGAGGCTGTGGTGAGTCTGATTTTGAGGTTATGGCTGACTTTCTCCTCAGAGCTGTACATATTGCAAGTTCTGTGCAGAGAGATCATGGAAAACTGCCAAAATCATTCCTGAAGGGGCTCGAGAACAACAAAGAAATTGTTGAGCTCCGAGCACGAACAGAAAGTTTTGCTTCTCAATTTGCTATGCCTGGATTTGATTGATTATTTGGTCTGCCTGTCCAAGTTTCATGACTTCCACCATACATGGTAACAATTCGTTGACACCCATTTCATGATTGTGGTCATTTCGTGTGCTTGGCGTACGCTGACTGAACCGCAGATGGGCCATCATACTTGTTGTCGTGCCAGTGGAATGCTGACATGTATATGGTGGTGGAATGCCAATGCGTTCCCCCATGGTAGAGTATGAGACACATTTTGGAGGTCATTTTAGAATCGTTGCATGGAGGCTGGGGAGGGACCTTATAATCTGCTATTGTTTTGTCCTGGTGACTGATCAGGGGTTCATATGTTGTGTAAAGCCTTATTTAGTTGTTATACGATTATCAGAAAATATTATGTAGTATTTGTAAAAGGAGATTTTATTACAAACGCAACTGCGGCTTTTACATTACCAGTTTAGGGCAAATTTGGGACCTTCAAAATCAGAAGGTTCTTTTCATCCTCTCTCTCTCTCTCTCTCTATGAATCAATTAATGTGGTTGATCGTCCATTATGATTATCAATTCGAAAAATGGGAGAGACATCGATTCAAGATTACAAGCGAGTTCCGAGCTTGCTCAATTTCTTGCTCCCATCTCCTGTAAGTTTGCATCTTCTATTATGGTTCAACTTACTTTTACACATTTTATGAATGGAATTTACCTATGAAATAAGCAAATTGACCTGAAAAGCGGTTTCCAACGGGGACTATAGCTGGTTCTAATGGGATTTTGGCAAAAATATAAGATTCTAGCTGCTTCTAATCGTGAATTTAATGCAGAAATGCACATATAAAGATGATTTTTTTAATGTTATGTGAGTTCGATTATGTAAATAGGTTTCAACCTCTGCATCATTTTGAATTGACGTGGCATTGCAAAAAAATGTTTACGCATGTATCTCAATATCAAGGCACATGAAATTCATAACGATCCTATTCGGACTTTCAGATGTCGAGACTTTTTGTGGAGGATAAATTGACATAATTTCCTATAATTTGAATATTAACCGATTAAAATAGAATTATTCACATGATATCATTGAGAAAATGTTTTGATTTAGATATATTTGAGTTTTTAACCTTTTCATTATTATAAGTCCCCACCTTTCAATTATAGAACAAAGGGAGACCCCAAGAATCTTATTACTTCTCTCTCTCCCAAATCAGTGGCGGATGCAGGGTGCGCGGCCGATCCTTCGACGGGCAATTTCCCCTTACTCCTCTCGAAAATCAGTCATAGTTGCCCCTTCCCTTAGCCAATGACGCCGCCTGAAGAAGATTGCTAAAATGGTTTTTTTGTTTTGTGATTTTGGGCCAATTGCAAGTTTGCAACCATTCCAAAACCAAGCCCATGAGATATTAGCCCAACTCAACTGTAACCAAAAGCCCAAACTAAGCTTAACCCAACCCTCAATTAAAACTAATTCTTGCCCTCTGTTGAAAAACAGAACCCTCCGCTGACTGCTCAACATGTGTATCCATCTCTCTCGGTCTCTCTGTTTCTGCTTTTCTGCCGCGCCGACTGGTGACCGCCCAAGACAAGAGGAGAAGAAACCCTCCATCTCCGCCCTCCGGTGACCGACTGGTCCGACGATGACGATTCCGATCGACGGCATGTCCGATTTAAATTGGTGTATTTTTTTGAAATTTTGGTGAATTTGTTTGGAAATTCGACTGAAATTGGTGAATGTGTTTGGAAATTTGTTGGATTTGATGAAATACGTAAATATTTGTTTGGATTTGTTGATATTGTATGGTGGAGTTGCTGTAAAAATTTATTTGTTGTAAAAATCTGCCATTTTTGTTTGGACCGCAGAGTTGTGGGGAGGAGAGAGTTGTTGATATTGCCATATTGGGATTTGAGGGTGAAGAGAGTTGCTGCAATTTTTATTTTTTTTTAATATTAGGGGTAAGTTGTTGGGAGTAAAAGTTTGTTTTTTGCTAGAGACAAAGAAAAAATTCCAAAATCAAGAATAACTTTTATTTCAAGAAAACGGGAAATTTGCATAAAGAGTTTTAAGAAAATTTAATTTAATATGCTTCCTTCATTTTTTAGTTTTGAATCCACCATTATCCTAATAGTCGTTATTCCACTTCCCATCCATTGTTTCATAAGTGGAATGCTTGGTCATTTTACTATCACAACTTGGAGAATCTTACATGAAAATGCACGTAAGATTTTGAACAGTAGTTGATATCAAGATTTTCAAATATTTTATGTTGAGCTTGTAACTTGTGTACGTGGTCTCAACAAAATCTACTCCTTATTATCTTTCTATCTTTCTGCAGTTGTGCAATATTGATTACTTCTCCCTTGTCCCTTTAGGTAAAACTCGTGAATGCGTTATTTTGAGGTAGTTCAGTGTAAACGAAGCAATTAACTTCATTTTGTCGCTTGATAGAAAAAGTCTTGTCTTCAACAAAACCGACACAGAATCAAAGATATTTTAAGCTCCCATTTTCTTTTTCTCTGCAGGTTGAGATTGTCATCTAAACAGGAAGCATAATTCCCCATTTCCCCCACTTTATTCAATGTGATCACACCCTTTTATTTAATATCATTTTACTTTTGTGAAGCATCTTTGAATTTCTCAATGACTAATTAGTCATTTGCATCATTTCCAGCAGAAAAATAAAAATAAAAATCACAGCAACGCTATATGCCGATGTTTCTCCAAATGGATTTTCTTCCGTTTCCTGTACCTTTTCGATTCTTGAAAAAAACCCATGATTGAAAGAATTGATTCTTTTTCCTTTCTCTTAAAGATAACATTTGGCAATGCCGCTTTACTTTTTTTTTTTTTTTTTTTTTTTTATTGAAAGACAGAATCACATTCCTTTTGCTTGAAGATTTTCTTTCCTTTTTATCTATTAAGCATACTTGTTCCCAACGCTTCCAAAAAAGATATAAAAAAAGTTTCACAAGAAAAGGGCAGAGGAAAAACAGAAGAAAAATTCACATTCCCCTTTCTGTCTCTATCTATGACAACACATGTTGAAAAGTGTCTTCCTCCCTTGAACGATCTCATCGAAGAAATCATCAAGTTGCCCGATTATCCCCTCAGCCCCACACTGCAAAGCTTCAACGCAGCTCTTCAAGTTGTCAATTTTCTGATCAATATCAACCTCTGCCTCGTACTCGATCACGCCCTTGAGCTCTTCCATGGCGAAAGCCGACCTCCGCAGCTCGTAGAGCATGATCCCGGGCTGATGGCCCACCGCACTCGCCACCCTCTGATGCAAGTTGGCGGTGGAAGCCGCCAACGTGGACGCCCCATCGTGCTCGCCTCGAAAAAAGCTCGTTTCCGGCCAGCAGTAGACCAACCCACTCACTAGAATCATTATAAGTAATGTGCTGACATGCCTCATTGCGTATAAAACCTCTCTGAAACCATTGTATCGTTTGAACGACACTCCATTTTCCTTGAAGTTTAAAGATAACGTCTGGATTTTAATCTCCGCGACGATCCTGTTCTCGTGCTGCAGCGCCGTCAGCTCCCTCTCGCACCCACTGATCGCCCTAATAACCTACCACATAAAGAAAAGTCGTCAACTAATAAAATAGCCAGACGACCGAGCGCAGTTTAGTTGGTACCCCTTCCCTCCAACAAATAGGTAAAAGAATGAAGTAATTGATAGTGTAACGCTCTTACAATTTTACCCTTAATTTACGATTCAACATGTAATTTACAAAGACCTGGGTGGAGAGGTGGGGGGTGAGGGGGCGGTGATCGCGGAGCAAAGAGGCTGTATTTGAGGCAGAGGAGTAGTAGTTTTCCATGGCGGAGACGCCGGATTTGATGACGTGGCAGGCTTCCCAGAGGCGGGAGGTCTCGTCCATGTATTCGTCGAGCCATTTGTCTCCGAGGGGGAGCTGAAGCTTCTGGACTAATGAGGTTAGGTGGGAATGGAAGGATCGGAGCGAGGAGAGCACGTGTTGGAGGAAGGTTATGGACATGAAATTGTGGGAGAGAAAGAGGTGATCCAGATTATCGAGTTCGCGCGCCAAGAAGCTGAGGAATCCGCTGACGGAGGTGGAGGGAGAAGAGCGAGAATGGCTCATCATGAGAGAGAAAGAGAGGTATGTTTGTTTAAGAATGGGAGGAAAGGTGGAGAAGAATCCTTTATACTGAAAGTTTTTGAGCACTGATTTGTAGTTTGCATAAAGAGAATTCGGTTGTTGGGAGCAATTATGCTACACTGGCGTCAAGGGATGATTGAGAATCTGCCATTTTTAAATCTTATTTTATATTACTAAGAGAGAGAGAGAGAGAGAGAGAGAGAGAGGAATAAATTAGAAGATATGAATTCGTGCAACAGTTGCAGTCGATCTCCCTAGTAATTGCACTTTAACTAAGATGTCGATCCAGGTATGGTTGAGTGCACTTATAGCATGTTGTACCCTTTTTGGATGTGTAATCCTTTCAAGTATTTAATTTGAGTTTGGTTATTTATGGAAAGGGAATGATGAGGTTCTGTGCATCAACATTGTTTTATCAATTAGCTTTCTCTCTTTAGACACCAAATCCAATAATATGTTTCTTTTTCACTAAAGAATGTCAATCCTCTAAGGAGAAAAGAAAAAGGTGGAAAAAGATAAGCAACAAATTTTGAATTGACAGAGCTCAATTTCTGACTGCTTATCTCAGATGCACATATCTTTCTTTCTTTCTTTCTTCTTTTTTTCTGCTGGGGAGAGAAGATTCTGTTACCATTTTCCCCACACATTTCTTTTTCAAGAAAATGGCATTTCAAAACTGACTTTCTTTACTTGTGAAACAATAATTTGCGTTTCTCCCAATCTGAGATGTACAAAATATTTGGTTCAATTTCGATATGAGAAATACATTTAACCAATGCACATATATTTATAATTAGTGGTATGAAATTCAATACACGTCATGCATATCGCATAGTACCAAAAGCTACTATTTTGGGTCCACGATTTTGAGAAACGCTCAAGTTAGCACCAAATAAATCATGCTATTATTTCGTATCGAGACTCCCAAAAGAAAAGGAAAAATAAAAATCAAGAAAACCTAGTAGTTGACAACGTAGGAAGGATTGGACACCATATTACCCAACCATGAAATGCAGCAAAATTCAGACACTGGCTATCAATCAACACCAAAATTACATTCTAAACCAACCAAAGTGATACTTCGATGGCCACCATTCCCACCAGATTCCATCTTTCGCCTTTTTTCTTTCTTTCGTTCTTTATTTCATGCGTGAGCACTCTCTGATGCAATCTTGGTACGACATAGTATATAGTACAAGAGTAACCGTTGATTTCCACATTGGCCATCACTAACAGTGGTGCGAAGCTACATTGGAAACGTTAATATCTTAATTCCACAACCATATAGTTTACCACTCAAGCTAAAGATTAGATTCGGAAACATTGATAAAATAATATCTATTTACATGAAATCATTTCAACAGAATGGCTTCTAAATATGTACACAAACTCTGTACATTTACAAAAGATTCAAAAACAATTCCAATTTCAGTTGAAAAAAAATTCAATTACACCTCTAAAACTGCCGTTGCACTTCCAAATCCAAAAATCTTGAATTTGTCAGACAAAAAAAAGGAGCAAAAACATCTTGTTTAGGGTTCTTCACCTAAGCATGTCCAGAGATTGAGCTGCAACACGCTCAATGCCAAAGAAATGCTGAAATTCCTCTGGAATGAGGGGTGACCAAGAGGCGTTGGCCTATCCGGAATCATAGGAACCTCTATATCACCTTCCAACATCTTCAACGCGTCTACAATGGTCAGCCTTAGGGCGACCATGACATGAGCACACAGAATACCAACAAGCACGAATGTCTCCATCATCCCTCTCGGATTATCATTCTGCGAATCCCGAGCCTTCACCAGACAAGGATCCAACACCTTCTCGAGCTTCCCACCTTTCACAAGCTCCCAAGCCCAGTCCGTGATCAGAGGCGACCCCACAGACAGATCAAGAGCCTTCCTCCCACATATGATCTCCAAAACAACTCCAAAGCTGTACACGTTCCTCTTCTCAGTCAACTGCCCATATAGGGCATACTCAGGCGCCAGATACCCATGTGTTCCAGCCACACAAGCCGTGAGATGTGACTGCCCTTCCCTGCTCTGCTTCGCCAACCCAAAATCCGCCACCCTCGCCCTCATCTCACTTTGCACTATATTAGTCCCCTTGATATCCCTACGATAGATAGCTGGTTTAACGCCATAATGCAGATAAGCCAACCCTTTCGCCACATCCATGATTATACTCTTCCTCAGAGGCCACGACAAGGGGGAATGCCCACTTTTCCTCACCGGAAACAAATGGTCATCAAGATTCCCATTCGGCATGTAATCATAAACAAGATGACGCTCACTCTCTCGTGTGGAGCACTGTTGTCAGACACACAACACCCTCTAAGAGGCAGAAGATTCCTATGCTTCAAGTTACTAATGATCTCAACTTCATTACAAAACTCAGATTCCCTTCAATATCAGATTCTATTATCTTCTTATGCAACAACAGTTCCATCACTCAATGTCCCTCTGTAAACCATCCCAAAACCCCCTCTCACAAGAAAGTTCTTAGGCAAAAACCCATCCTTCGCCTTCTCAAGTTCTTCAATCTTGAATGATATAGACACTATCTTAGGCCTTCTTGGCCTAGACCCCAATTCCTCCTCTCCTTCATCACTTCTCTCTCTAAACTTCCCACCCCACCAAATGTACAACCCCAATAAACAAGAAACCAAAACTAGAGCTACACCAGCTCCAGCCACGTCATTAATCAAACCCGAACGCCTCTTACTAGATGAGCTCTTGTGACAAAAATCGATAAACCAAAATCACAGGAAACATCACCAATGCTTTCAGGTCCAAACTGATTCACAATTCCAGCAGCATAGAAAACAGCAAAGTAAAAATAATCTGTGAAATGAGACTTACTACCATCAATTGCAGTCAAACTTGATTGAACCCTAAAACGTGCAGCAACACAAGCATCACAAGAGGTAAGATCAGTGACGTCTGGCCTGCTAGCAGAGTCCAATTCGGTGGAATTCCCGAGCTTCTCCACCCAATTTTCACTGGATTGAATCGAAGCACAGATGTTTGGGGATGTCACGAATTGCATAGGATGAACAGACTGATGTCAGATTAGACGGCAGAGAAAGAGAGCTCAGTTTTGTCTGAAAATCTTAGAGGCATGAAATTGAGGCGGGTAAATTTGGGAGCTGGGAAAAAGATGTCTTTTTTAGATTCTCTGCGAATGCTACGCCGTGTAGAGAGAGAGAGAAGGGCTTGGCAGCACCTGGTGCTGTTGGGAGGGAGATGGGCTTCTCACTCGGAAACATCCCATAGGATTGTGCTTACATTATCCAAATTCATGGGGTATTTTGAGGTTGCATTTGTGGGCTTTTTGCTCGGAGATGGAGCAAAGAGAGCACAGACAAAAAGGGACAGAAACAGAGTGAAAACCAATCAAACCAGCTTCGTATTAAACAACCCAAAGCTACAATATATTTGTTTCATGTAGGGTTTGTGGGATTTGAGGTCTGATAATCACTGGGAAGAAGGGAATCAAGAATTATACTCTATTTGTGGAATGGGTTTCCGTTGTGTGACGTCAGCATGACGTGTATAAATTCCATGGATTTATAACAGATAACAGATACCAAATTACCAATACATTTTATATTTCTTTTTTCTTTTTTCCAAATCACCAATACATTATATATTTATATTGCATGAGATAGTTTATTAATTTTGTTCTATCATTGGTGACTATTTCTTGATTCGATGTTGTGTGGTTTTTTTATTCGTGAAGTAAAAAGAAAATCATATTTGTGTTATTAGTGTAGATAGTGGTCACTATTTAAATAATGTGGAGTAACAAGCTAAAGTACTCGTCTCATTGCACATGGCTGAATGTAATCACATGTTTTCCATATATTAAACGCCACTTATCTCAATTAATTAATTAACGCTCACAAAAGTACCAAAACCACACAATAAGGTCCACAATTTGTGTGTCACATCTTTGTGGACCAATATGCTTTCTATAACTACTTCAATTTTTTTTATTTTTTGCGTCACAAAATTTAAAAGATGACAAAGAAAATTCGTTCCTGATTATCAAAACGTGACCATGTGATCTCTTAAAATAGGAATTTTGGATTTACTGTGGGGTAATTTTTGAGTATTTAAACTTATGGAATTGCCATTGACATATATAACTAATATTAGTGTGTTACGTCATCCACAACTTTATCCATTTACCTTCCATTCCCTTCAATTATTCATGGATCTAACGTTACTTTTCATCCCATTTTATACTTAAGAAATGGGGATCGAGATTCGAGAAGCATTTACCCATTTATTTGTGTAGAATTTCATACATCTTAAAAGATTGGGAGATATCTCTAATTTAAATTTCAAAACACTATATCTTATATGTATATTGCTAACTCAAATTTTATATATTCAGTGTGGTACAATCCATGACATGTAGTATATTATTTGGAAAATAAAATCAGTTTAAGCACCGCAAAAATCTTACTGTACTTTATAAAAGTATTAAATTAATATTCCATATTTAAAGTATAGTTTATGATAATTAATTACTACACATGATAATAACAAAGAGTAGAAAATAATATAACTAATACAGTATATGATAATGTTTGATCAGGGTGTCCAATCTGATTTTGTTGGCGCTCATTTAAGAGCCTGAACTGATACACAGTATTTGGGGTCTGCATGCATGCCTACTATCAATTAATGCATGTCACCTCTTATTTAGCAGATTTATACCTTTATAGTTAAGTTATGTTTTTTATTAAGGGTCATGATTTTAGATTACCATCCAATTCAATTAATTTAGTGAAGGTTGTTGACATTATTTTAGATTACCATGCAATGTCCTAATTATCCATTAATTACGTGTTCTGTTTCAAAATTTGAGAGTACAATTATGACATTATTCCCATTTTACCTTTATTTAATATTTTTAAAATTTGATAATTAATTGTATATATATATTTATTATAATAATTAATAAAGTTATGTAAATTTTTCATTTTTTTAATATATGTGATTTGATGGCCGGAGACATTTAATGAAAAAGGATGAAGTAAATGTATATAATCAATACGTACGTTGTACTTATTTTCAAGAAATATTGTAAAACATATTACATCATGAAAGAATAATTAATCTCATAACTCACATCACTAGCTAGGTGGCCTAACCGTATATAAGTAAAAGTGAATTTATAATTAAAAGATGATATGTAAGTTTGCGGATTATTATAAAAAAATTCATTCCCAGAAAATTTTACCCCACCACTAAAATTATTAACAAAACTAATCAAAAATATTATATAAATTGGTCACCACCCCTAAAAACGAATTTGAATGTTCTCCAATCTCCATCAAATGTGTTCTTCAACTATTTTTTTTTTCAACTTTGATTAAGTCATCTAACTGACTGTCTGATTCTACACCTAATTAATGATTGATTCATAATTAAGAAAATTGTTTCTAAACAAACACAGTTATTTTGAATCTAATAGGCAACTACTTCATATTTTTCTATACTAATAATTTCCTTGATAATAGTTTATACTCGAATAAGATAAGGATCAATCGTCTTTATACGTAGATCGATATCTAACTCAATATTATATATTATATTATATTTTATTGAGAAACAATCTTCCAATATGACAATTGTGGAAGATGTAATTAATTTAGGACCGACCATCTGGGCCTCAAAACCAAGGCTAATTAATAAAATCATCATAGTTGCGAATCTTAATTAGGCTGTTCAAGACATTATAAAATTGGCATCCGGCTTTTCTGGACCGAATTGTCATATGAGATACGAGATAAGGAGGACTTTTCTATTTTATTTTTGTACATCTCCTGAAACAAGAAAATATACATGAGTGGTTTACAAGTGAAATATGAGATGAACCAATGAATTATTACAGAGACTCCAACCGCAGTTAAACTATGGGGAGAGAGAGAGAGAGAGAGAGAGATCATAGAGATGTTTACTTTAAAACATAAATTAACCTTCCCTGTACATATGGGTACGCAGCAGCCAGAAGAAAATGTCCTCTACCTGTTTAAACAAAACAAACACAGAATTTCATGTACAACCGCTGTATATCATTTTGAATTTCTTAAAAATGTATACAAACATAATAGATTGACAATTAGGGTTTAAATATGAAAGATTATCGGGGGTGGAACTAAAATATAGATAAGCCCAAGAAAACCCTTAAATGAAAAAACTTCAAAGACCACAGCGACACTAGAATATCTGAAATAGAATAAAGAATGAGTATGAGAATACACGAATTAAATCAAGAACATAACGAACTAACCAAGTCAGAAGACCTTAATATTGATATATAATTGATGATAGTAATATGATGATGAGTGATGTAGAGTGGCTTTGAGAGGAATGAAGCCTGGTCCGATGCCTTCACATTACATAAATATAAATATATGACTGCGTCGAGCCAGCCAACATCCCCCACAAACACCTCACACTTTTCTCTCTTTGTTTTCTCACTGGAATAATAGAGGAAGGAGGAGGTGGTGGTGGCGGCGGCCGCTGGGGAGGAGGAGGGAGGGCGAGGGTATCAAATATATGTTCTGTGTCTAGTGCAAAACCTAGGCCAAAACTGGCTGATTTATAGGAGGGAACTGGTTTCGGTTGCGGTAACAACATCCATTGACTTTTTCAAAAAATAATAATAATTTAGGATGATATAATTTTGCATATCTAACTTACAAGTAATTTTTTTATGACGAGGGTAATCTACTGCCGACTTCGTTATTTCATGTGTGCATTGTGAAATTCCGCCCATGTGCAATAATCTTCAAATTACATAGAAGAGGTAAATGGTATAAAAAATAATATGACATGTATATGTTGGAAAGGGTTAGGCTTCTTTTTCTTCCCATTCCTACTTGTTCTTTCTCCTATACAAAGTATAACATGCATTTGGTAGATAAATCTATAGGTTAATATAACGTGAGGTGCAATATTTTACAATGACAAATGATTTAAAGGGTAATGTACTCTTGTGAGAGCAAATGCTAAACTAAACAAATAGTTAAATTGTAAGATATATATATAAGTTCCATATTTATCGCAATATCCCTATTATAACCAACAAGATAAGATTTTTTTTTTATCTCTTGAAAGTTGAAATGATATAGCGAGCCTTAACATGGTCAAATGTTAATCAACTTTCGTGTCATTAATATGGTCAAATAAATTAAAAAATTACTGAAATTTTCTTGAAACTTAACTGGACATCTTTTGTTAATTCCCAATGTGAATCTATACTTAACTGTCAATTTGTGACTGTGAGATCATGTATACACCACCAATATATTATAAAATAAAATAAAAAGTCAAACATCTTGTGTTTTATTAGATTCAACTTATAAGACTCTTCTCAAAAAAAGAAAAAAAGGTTCAAACTTATAAGACCCAAATATGTGTAACTCTTTAAAGTGTCCAGACACTTTAAATTTCAGAAGTTTAATTTACCCGCGTGTACTTTCTGGCTAAGTGGCAATCTGTAAGTATATATGTTGGGGGTCATCAACTTATGGAAATATTCTTTTTACTGTTAACTTCTGATCTTTGAGGTTAATGAATAAATAAAAATTAAATAAATATTATATGCATTATTTGTTCTTCTAAAGATAAAAGCATAGCAATATTAAATACTATTTAATTAGCTAGTTACTCAGGGTGATATTACATATCCTAGTGATGTATGCATTAGTCATGTATATTTCTCGGATATATTTCTCCTATCTATAATTTGCATATCTCCTTAGATTGGCAAATCAATTTATTCGAGTGAACTTCAATGATCTATTATTCAAAATTTAACATTCAAGTAAAAATGCACAAGTGCGCACGTATGGAAATGGAATCATTATTGATCATTTTTATATATATGAAGCATTTCGATAATAAAAATTTTTGGAGTAGCATATCGATAATAATAATTATTGTATTAAGATAATATAACTCACCCCACTTCTCTTATATTTTCATGAGATATGTGATATTCCGATTCAAACTTATACCTAGTGGTATATTTATAATTTTGTTTAATTTTAGTTTTAATATGAGTAATTTCTAACATATTTTGACCATTCAGATGATTAGACATAAATATTGTTGTACATATATATACACACATCTATTGCAGCTTCATGTTTTTTGAAAATACTTTCATCTATCTTCAATGGAACAAACATATATTATAAAAGTCATATGAAAATAAAACATACGCAATTATTTCAATTTTGTTCTGTATAGATTAAACATGGCTATAGATATATCTATATCCTACATTAAAATCTAAATTTATTATTTTAATAATATTTATAGCCTAATACAAGAATTTATGAAGATGGAACAGCCGTGAATAGATAAATATATATTTAGACAAAACTTTTGTTACTAACTCGGTAAGACCCGCGCCAACGGAGGATCCGGGAAACGATCGATTTGACCCGAATAACGAGAACAGGTAAGATAAACCGGCCCCACTCTTCATTTCGGTTTCCCATGCTCTTCTCCGCGCGTCGTCTCCAGACACTCCGAATTTCAGACCTAGAAAACAAGAAGGTATCAAACACGCGCTAGTTTGCGCGTGCGTCGAGCGGGACCGAATCAACAATTACTGCTTGTCAGCGAAGAAAGTGGTCAAAGCCAACTGGGATTGGTAGTGAGGCTGATGAAATCCACGCCTCAGAATCATCGAGTTGCATCAGACGGTGAAGATGGGGCGAGTAGTAAATGCGATATTTGTACACACATGACACACCAACAAACTCACCTGCCAAGTGGGGCCCCTTTTCGTAAGGAGAATCAGACAAGACACTGATGCGTTGGCCCCTTATAATGTAATCATGTTTTAATG
Source organism: Monilaria moniliformis (assembly GCA_034509125.1). Classification (NCBI taxonomy): domain Eukaryota; kingdom Viridiplantae; phylum Streptophyta; class Magnoliopsida; order Caryophyllales; family Aizoaceae; genus Monilaria; species Monilaria moniliformis. The sequence goes on from JAYDZE010262509.1 coordinate 19,107, forward strand.
ATAGGAGTGGCTGTCTCACATTCTTTGTCGTCTATTTATACTAGTAGTACTTAAGTTGTTCAAATATATCTTTTAAATAAGACTCTTTAATTATAGCGAAGATGAAAAAATATTTTTAGTTTTTCCTAATATCAAAATCTATGGTGAATGTGTTATCATGAGTTTGAATTTGATGAGCGAAAAAAAAAATCATTATTTTAGCATAATTAATTTTAAAGTAAATGTATTGATTTTATACAGTCAGTGTAATGTTTTTATATTCATAAAAAAAATATAAGTCTCACGAGATGACCAAGCGCAGTTAAGTTGATAAGATGTTTCTCCTGTAACTAATAGGTTGAGATTCTAAATCACCTCAATTGCGTGAGTGTGGAACGGTATGAGTTGTAATTAAAAAAAATATAACTCTCAAGAAAATCAACCCTTATATATAT
>JAYDZE010262620.1:0-19539 GCA_034509125.1 Monilaria moniliformis
AGGTTAATAAAATAAGAGATCCGGTGATTGATTCAACCTATAAGGATATATGGATGGCAACTGCAAAGGTGAGAAAACATACGGAATTATCTCCAATCTGATGTTTGTTTCCCACATTTTGATATAATTGGAACTAAGCACATGCCATGATTGGTACTGCATTTGCACAAACGTTTGTATGTTTCCACCGGTCCACCACAATCTATATTCAACCACTTCGTTTTCAATTCTTATATTGACAGACAAATACAATGATCTACCAAGATGTCTTTTCCTGTTTACCAAATGATCTGATAAATACAAGGTGCGCTTAATCACGTCTCATCCACATAGTTCTCCTTTTGATGTTTCATTGCTTGCTCATTTATCCAACTTCAAACACAGGATTTCCCTCCGGCAATGCATGATCTCGTGGAAGGCAAAAGTTGGTCACACGACTACTGATCTAGGGATAGCCCCGAACAAGCTAGAAAGCTACCAAGATGGGGACGCCAAAAACACAGATCCCATGGAAAGATTGAAATCTGTAAGGGGACACCTCGTTTCATTTCCTCTGGAATTCATGTCCAAGGAAGATCTGAGGCCCGTCTTCAACGAAAGCGAATACTATGCTTCACCCCAGGTTTTTCATTGAGATCAACCAAACTTCATTGACTGGGACGGGGGCTGTCATATACTCTTTCCAACAGGTACAAATTCTTGTCATCTGGTAATCACACACTTGCTGATCAGCACAAGCCGGTTGTTGTATATTAACATTACAGCTGCAGCAGTAAATAAAGGCCTCATCCATGTATTTGATAGCTACAATAATGATGGGAGTTTCTTGTTTAATTATTCATAGACAGATTTTCCCCCTCATTGCAGAACTCTTAATGTATCGTATATCTCAATTTCGTGATTTAGATAATTAAGTTCTTGTTCATTGTATAATTCCCAAGTGCCTTTGTTGAAGAAGGTTGCAATTTTTTCTAAAGCAGGGTCATCAATAGAGCTTGCAAACTAGACACGGCCAATCAAAATAGGCCCGAACTTTGGAGGAACATAAAATCATAACTTTTGATATTTTCTTAATTATCACACAGATCAATATTTCAGTTAAATTGGTGGTGACGTGTCGGTCGGAATTCAACGAAAAATTAAATTCCGACTAACATGTCACCGCCAATTTCACTAGAATTTTGATATATGAGATAATTGATAAAATGTCAAAAGTTGTGATTTTATATTCCAGTTTCAAAAGTTATTTGATTGACGGAAAGTCAACGAAAAGTTATGATTTAAATGACAATTATCCATTTTTGGTATATTTTTGACTAATAGCCTAACTTTTCTTTTTCTTTTTTATTTTTTATTTCTTGGTATTTCTCAAAATAAGTAGATATAATTTGTTTGAGGTCGAATGTCACCCTCACTTTGCTCGTTGAGGTAATAAGGCATCGAATTCCCATTCTTTTAGTGATTATGACATTCTAACACACATGGACTTAATTATGAATATTTCAGATTTTATGATAGCTTGATCAGACATAATAATTAAATACGTTTTCCAGAGAAAGTTTAATTAATGATAGGACAATATTTTTTATAAAATAAAAATAATAGGACAACATTACTTTTATTAGTTGAAGAATTGAAATAAAAGGTGAGACACAAGATATGTCCTTTTTGCCCTTTCCTCTAATAGAATAACATGATGGAATAATAGTAATACATCCCTCCATTCCATAAAAATATAAATGTTTCTTTTTTGCACATTATCTTATTACAAAATGTTATAATAATACATATACTGTCATAATTTATTTACAATTAATTTTATAACAATATCTTTAAAGTTAGACTATTTCTCCATTCATAATACAAATAATACTAAAATGAGATCATGTCTCCACTCACAATACAAATAGCATTAGATTTTTTATAATTTATATCTAAACTTTATTCATATTTTTATGAGACGGGTGAAATATAAGTCTTTCTAAAAAATTAAAATGATACTATATTAATATAAATTAGATCATATCCAAATAAATGAAAAGACAATTCAGTTGAGCTAGACCTAACATCTTTGACTCAATATTATGAAATCATTAGGCCATTGAACTTGTATCGAGTATAATTAAAATGAATGCTTAAGCCTTTATAGGGTCTAATTTTACACACTAGCGATTACGAATTTACATGAACTCAATTTTTTTAATATTATTGTAAATCCCAAATTATTTTCGCAGTATTATTATATCATGAACTATTGGAAATAATTTTGTTAATCATGAACTATTTATTTTATATCAATTGTACTCGAGTCCATTTTTCAGCATTTTTCCGGATTATCACGGTGTATGCCATGTAAGTTTTATAAGAAATCATAAATATCACTTTAAATCATAAATTAGTTCCACATTTTAAATTATATAATGAATAATCAGAACTAATTTTTGAACCACGAACTATCAGTTTTGTATTAATTGTACTCCGTGTTCATTTTCCGGCTTCAAAAATTTGACGTAGCACAATGTATTTAATAATTTTAAAAAAAACTTACATGGCAAAAAACGACACTGTTTTTGTCGTGTAAATTTTTAAAATGAAAGTGCGAAAATAGTTTGAGATTTAAATTGATATTTATCATTTTATAAAACTTACGTGACATATTGGCAAACCGACAAGTCACGTCAATTTTTTAGTGTTTGAAAATGAACGTGTGATACAATTGACACAAAATCAGTATTTCATGATTCAAAATATTATTTTCAATAACTCAAAATATAATTGATAGTGAAAAAAAAATAATTTAGAATTTAAAATAGAAAAAAATAAGTTAGGTGTGAGTGAATAAACCGACATAAATCGTTTTCACACGAGCATTGATGATGGTAGAAAATATGTTGCACGTGCGTGAAATAATGTCTGCACATTGAATGAGAGAGAGAGGTCTCAGCTGTCTTGTTCATTTCCCCGAAATGATTCCACTTACATCAACAATTCCTCCGCATTTTCCACGTGCCTCTCTTCATTATCTCTCCCCCACTCTCCCCCGCTCTTTCTCATCCCCCTCACAGCGCCGCCGTGTCTCAGCCATGCCGATCGGCGATTCTGCGACGCCTCTCCGTCAGAGTTCATTGCCTTTCGAGCTGAAAGACCACTCCGATTTTGATCAAATCGTCTCTTCCGACGAACTTGTTTCTATTTGCGGCTTCGGCTCTCTTCTGTCCGGTTCGTGCCGACGACCTGTTTGATGAAATTACTTAGAGAAAAAGAACTGAAATATTAGAGTTTACTTAATTTAGAGTCTCGTTGGTGAAGTAAAAAAAATAATTGGGTTTAATTGAATACATAAATTTGCACAATCAGTATTTCTTTTACCTAGTTCAATTACTCATGGAATGGTATGAATGATTCTGCAGAGACAAGTGCGAGGAGCACATTTCCGGATTTGATCAATTTTAGAATTGCAAAATTGAACGGATTTCGGAGAGTTTTTGCACACGCAGCTCCTATTTTCTTTGAACGGGGCATAGCTAAGCCGGAAACCAAGGTGGTTTCTTTGTTTTCTTCTTCTCTCTCTCTCTTTTTTTTGTCAAAAGTTGAGATTTTTTTTTTTTTTTGGGGTGCTATTGGTTGGTAGAATCAACCTAGTTGAGTTGTTGAAGGCTTGAAAATATGAAGCATGCATATATATGTATATGAAGCTAATCGATTCTGCTCTGAACTGTCTCTGTTAACAAATGAATTTCAGGCATATGTATACATTTTTGGTTCTTCACTTGATTACTTATATGAATCTGGCTCGCTAATTGTGATGGATATTGTCAGTTTTAGAATCGACTGCATTTATAGGAGATGCTCACATCTTGATTGAAGAAACTAAATTAGTTGAGGGTTTGTGACATTGATTTAAGCCTTCATCTTAAAATTGGAAAAGGAAACTAAACTGATCAAGAGTTCTGAGTTTTTTGTATTTGATTAGTAATTGTGCTTAGAAAACATCCTTCTTTTGTCCAAAAAATGAGCACGAGGACATGGATACGTGGTAAGGAACTATACAAGAGTTGGTTTGGTTTTAGTTCTGATGCAATCCTTGTTTCTCCTATAACAGGAGATTTCAAGCTTGAGCGTGGAACCTTGCGAAAGTGAAACCCTTATCGTCACCACTTTTGAGATTCAGAGATCAGAGGTATATATGATGGTTTGCTATGTTATCCTAATTGAATTTTAAATTGAGAAACAGATACTAACTGGGGACTTTTGTTGGTAAAAATGCAGATACCTGCTTTTATTGAAAGAGAACATGAATTCCGATTTTTAGCTGTGAGTTGTTTAGTAAATATCTTTGATTTAGTCCCAGCAAATTCCTTGTTACATTGTTATAACTTAAATATTTGTGTTTTTGTTTAGGTAATTCCTGAAACACTTAACGGGTTGTTTTACACAGCTCCAGCGGTGAGCAAGATTAGACTAATTCCTTTCAGTTTCCTGACTGACATAGCTTTCTCACTAATGGTTGCATCTCGAACTTTCTTACTGTTTATTGATGCAGGTATTATGTGCGCGTTATAGTGATGAAGAATACTTTCTGAACAGATGTAAAGGTGTTTTTTTTTACCTTGTATCGAGCATAGATACTTGTATATTTTGCACCCAATGATATGATAGTAAACTCAACCTTTGATTTTTTGTCATGCCATGATATTTAGTCACTGGCTGTCATAAGATTCTTTTTCATCGACTACCAAAATCATTAAAATATGAGGCAACACCTAAACGATGTGGTATTCAGACCCTATAGAAGTTGAAGATTAAGGATATGATCATCTTCTATTTGTGGATGATCAATATGGCTTTCATCCTTTTCTTTATAAATTCAAGAGAACAACTATATGTATTACTAATTTTCTTGACATTTGGTGGCAGGGAGCGAGGATATCTTGTTTCAACGGTATGGTAGGTATGGCATCACCAAGATTTGGATGGATGACATCTTACCTTGTCGTGCTTATCTGCGCCACTGGTGAGTTCCACAAGTAGATGTTACTAGGTTCTTCCATGTATCAAGCTATTCTTTTTTATCAATAATTGAGATTTATCGAATCCCAATACAAGTTTTTCAGATCATTTTCATGCCCCATTGTGCTTTAATGCCATTACCACCACAAATGAGCTGACAAATCTTGAAAATTTGTGCAGTGTGTTGGCAGCCAAGAACCTTAGTGATATGGCTTATGATAACTTCCTAGATCATACGTTTCTTGCTGATCGTACAACAACTATTCGTGAATACTTAACAACCTCAGGATTGGGCATAATGGAAGAGGAGCCACCCGAAGATCTGAAACATCGCTATGGAGGTTGATACGAACCACTCCTGGATGTGTCTTCCGAAGCCACATGTGGCCCTTGCCACAATGTAGGAAGATATTTTAAGACAGGTATAAACATACTTATCCAAGTTATTGGGACCAAATAGCATGATATATAAGGATTGCTTTTATCTCTGTCTGGCTGCTAAGAATGTTGGAAATCGTCTTACTGGCTTCCAGAAACTTCTTGAGAGAGTCCTTTAGAGCAAATAGGAGATCAATCAGAGATGTTTCTTATCTTCTTGTACAGTTCCATTCTTGTCAGTATTTCAAGATTTCGAAGAAGAAAAAAAATACTTTGATCTTTATTCAGTCACCCTTGGAAAAGTGATTGTAATCTGAAGTATTAAAGCTATGAGCATTACAAGTTGCAACTAGATTCTCTCTGTTATATTCTCAACTTCTAATTATCAGCCGCTCACGAGATTCTCCATATGCTTCTTTTTGGATTGTCCTAAATTAATATTTAATATGATTATGCTATTTAGAGTTAATGCTAGTAAACAAAAATTCCATAAAAGTGGAAGAGCAGCAGGTAAGACCTATATCTGAGATTGTATAGTTAAACTTGCACTTTAGTTCATTTATTTTTAGAGGCCGTTTGGTAGATAAATTAGGCTAACACATGTTATCATAGGAGGTATGATTAGCTATCTCACCAATTTTGTGAGTTATACTAATCATCCATATCATGTCATTCACAAGTTGCTCTAAAATGGTTTTACAAAATATTTTAAACTAAAAATATTCTACTGTACAATTATTGAAGCAGAAACGACCTAATTTTATGAAAAATAGTAAATGAGTGAGGGGCATGATGACATTTCATAATTAGTTATTATAATTATTATTAAGCATATTGATCCAAAAATTCCTACATCTTGAATTACTCTACAAAATTCCAAAGCTATGGTTACTAGATTTTGAAACTTAACAACAAAGACAAATTAATAGTCAATTCTAATGTTTATTGGGAATTTCATCTACATGGACTATCAAGAGTTATTTAATTGGATCAAATGTGCAAAATCATTCCAAATCTCCAGAACTAGAGATCCTGCAAATGAAATAATTCTGATCCATTTTCAAGAATTCAAAAAATAAAATAAATTATAAATAAAATGAGACTATTAAATAGCCTAAAATCCAGCTTTTTTTTCTTAACTGCTCCACTTTTGACTCCTTAAATGTTACATTTAATGAAAATTTAAAACAATTTATCATTCATTTATTCCCCCATGTTACCTTCTCTCTTTTCTTTTTTTTTCTTTTTTTTTTCCTTCTCTCATACTTTCTTTCTTATTTTATCTCTCTTCTTTTTCTTGTTTTGGACATTTTCTTCTCTACTGATGGCAGGAAATGAACAAGAAAAATCCCAGTTAGCCAAAACAATTTGTGAATTATCAGCATGTGCAAATTTTCATCATCCTCGTACAAACAAATCTCAGTTCATCAACTGGTATCTTGTGCTTAATGTATGTTTTGTTTAATCTGAGTTGTGGATGTTGTTGTTGTCCCAACGTTGTAGCTTCCCGTTTCTGCTGTAACGTGCCATTTTGTTCGTGTTTTCTGACTGTGTATCTGGTTTCGTAGGTTGATGAAAATGCAGATGTATGTAGAGTGAGAAAGCAATATCATAAACTCGGTAAGGTTTTCTTTCTTGTATGACGAAATTATTTGGATTTTTCCACATGTCCTAAAATGGATTATAACCTTGCTGACCTATAGTAATATATTGTTGTGTGGTCGTGTTGATATATGCAGCTTTGCAGCTGCATCCTGACAAAAACAGCAACTCCATGGCTGAAGCTGCATTCAAACTTGTGTCTGAGGTGGGGTCATATTCATATTCAAGTACTTTTCTTTCTGTGGTGTGTGTGTCTCTCATTCTAGGGTTTGTTCATGTTTTCACTATTACAAATATATCTAACTCCAGTTGGAGATAACTTCTCTCTCTCTCTCTCTCTCTCTCTCTCTCTCACACACACACACACACACACACACAGAAATATTCGATCCATGAAGTGACAATGTGTTCTGCATGGCACAGGCATATTTGTGCCTATCTGATAGCACAAGAAGAAGAGCGTTTGATACAGAGAGGAAGACCATTTCTTGCATCAAATGCAATCCAAATTCTTGCAAGAGAACTGATCCTCTGCCTCCCATTAACAGCGATGATGCAAAGACTCCAAAACCAGGCGAAGAAACATCAAGAAATAGTCAACTTCGGGCCCGCGTGAGAAAGCTTCGCGCCAAACTCGCAGAAGAATCCACCATCATCGACAAGTGTTTGATGGCTAATGCTGCATCAACTGCTAACGCCCTCGGAGCCCAAAAAGAGTCCCCAGTTTTTGACCCGTCGGACTACAAGCACAGGAGCTATCCTCATCACCGGACGACTAGGCTCGAAGATTTAAGAGCAGCCCTCAGAATGGGAAACAGAAGCTTGCACAATGGAGCAAGTCAAGACTACCCAATATTTCAGTGTATAACAGAAAGAGTTTCTTCAATGTCTAGATGTGCTAGTACAAGAGATCATTGAATAATACCATTTCTTTCACAATTCAAATTTTCATCATCAGGTCATACAGAGAGAGAGAGGGGGGGGGAAAAAAGATGACACTGTAAGAATTTGAATAAAATAAGAGACAACTGCTTTGCTTCATAGTCACAGATCATTAAAGACCCTTAAGCTACAAAAAATTTCATCTTCTGCAAGCACAGTAAACCGGAGAACTCGTTAAACAGAACAGAAGACAGCCTAGAGATTAAACCTTTTGAGGAATGCCTCATCATGTTTATCACCACTATATTGAATTACTTGTCTTTAGCTGACTCGTTGGGCTTCGGTAAACTTAGCTCACCATTCTTTATCAAGGGCCGCAGCTCCTTTTCTGCCAACTTCTTTACGGCAGAGTTTGAGGTTTCCAGGAAGGCATTGATAATCTTGGAACTGAGAATATCATGAAGAAATCAGAAAATTATTAAGTTATTTTATAACTCTATTAATATCTAATTTATTGGTTGTCTTATTCATCAAATTAATTTATTCCTTCTATCTTGTAGTATATTGTTGCCTATTATTTTGCAGCAATTAATTCGTAAATGGACTGAAGGAATAAGTTAAAAGAAGATTTAGTCAAAGTGTGAAGATAGGGAGGTTGATTTATGCTTGGTCTTCAAGAATACTTTGGGCCCAAGTTTGGACTATGCCTTGGGCCCAAGCATGAACATGCATAAGGCTATGATCTGCAGCCACTTCAACCTCAGACTTCAAGCTTCAAGACCTCTATAAATAGAGCTGCAAGATACTGCATTCAATACTGATTCAACAAGTGATTTATTCATTGTTTGAATTGCAGCCATTCTGAGCCATTTGTGCCAACATTCTACTTGACACTCAGTTTGTTCACCTTGAGTGGGAGACTCATGAACAAGTTCACCTTGAGTGGGAGACTCGTGAACTCTTGTGTCTCATAGGTTGATAGAAGTGTTGAGCAAACACCTGTTAGTCCACTTGGCTCAATTAAATCTAATAGCTTTGTGCTATTAGTTAGTCGATAGGTTAGATTAAGAGGATTCTTAGTGTTACTATCCTAATATACTAAGATCTCTAGATGAAGAGGGATTCTTAATCTATTGAATAATAATTCACTTTATAGTGGATTCATACTGCAAATTAATTAATAATTTGGGTATAAAAATCTTTCCATTGTGTCCACAATGCTTTAATACGTTTATAGTAATTGTTGGGTTAATTGTTCTCATAATTATTCCAACAATACTCTCACTTACGGGAGTAAGAACTTTCAAAAATCAATGATTCAAGATCATAAGAAAGCACACGCACACAAATACGTGTAAGGATGTTTTGATCAAAGTTCACTAACCTGTGACCTTTGGCCAAGACTGCACAGTTTCCTTTCAAAGCTTTTTCCCATAGTATGGTAGCAAAAGAAGGGCAGTCTATAACGAGTTTCCTGATGGTCCGGCTTGAATGGAACTGTTCAAAAATATGCTCTTCTGCTTCAACCTTAGGTTGAGCAGCAATAGATGCTATAGCTTCATACAACTCGAGCAATTTTTCATCCAAAGTTGGATGGAGTATTCCGTCGCTGCCTCCAGTAGCAACCTACGTGCATTTTTCAATATATATGGTAAACTGACAGAATTCACAAACTTTTGCCTTTCAAAATAACCAATATATAAGTTACAGTCTGTTGGAAACATGATAACTACCTCATAAATGACCTCTCTCCCATGTTTCGATTTTAGTAGAATTTCTGCCATCTCAGAACATGTTTCGATGAGTTTCTGCAAAAATGAAATTTGAAGTATGTAAGAGCAGCCCCCAAGTAAGATATGTCATAATTTCCCAAAATGCGCCAACAGCATGAAGGACAAACCTCAGCAAGCCCACTGTCGACCAGCAGCTCCTGCCTCCGCTTAAAAGAATCCTTCTTACCACCCTCATTCATCTGTATATTTCCATCACTATCTCCATCCTTGTCCTGTTCAGTAGCTTCCTTATCATCTGGTTCACCCTGAAATAATGAATACATCAGCACGTATTGTTAACTATTAGACATTCCAAAGAAGTTGAATGCTACAAGCCTAGAAGGGAACATAAGAGAGGTAAAGAAGAAGACTTGCATCAACTTTTAGGGACGGAATAGATAGGTTCAGTGAAGCCAAGTCATCCTGATTGAAATAACGGGAACAATCTGGATGAAGAAGCTGCATAAAAGGGCGTCGTGTATTCTGCAAAGTGAAGTATTATACATTTGATTAGTATCTGAACAATTTGCCGAGTTGTCCGGGCATTCACAAAGATGAGGATCAGACATGGCATTTTAATAAGACTGAAAATGAGTAAGAATCCTATACGAAAACCATCTATCTCTAAAAAGAACATCAGGATCAGAAGCAACAAGGAGGAGATGCTATAATAATAGAATTCATCAACCTGATCTAATATAAGCTCCTTCAGTTTTTTTTCAAGCTCACGAATGATTATCTGCAAGTATGAAAAAAAAAAAAAAAAAGTCAGAAGGTGGCATCTCCTCAAGTAAGGAACTACATACCCAAAGATATAAAAACCAGACCTTTGACACAAGTTTTGTGTCATCAACAACTGAAAGTATGCAGACAAGTACCTGAATAGAACAAGATGTTAGTATATTCTATATAAGCATGAATTATTAATTTATTACAACTTTTGTTGAGTGTTATTAAACCTAATAACAGATTGTAGACTAGAAGACATTAGTCAAAACATAAAGAGCCATACCATACTCCCGAATTTGTCACTAGCTATCTTTTCAATATTGCCTTTCATCCCTTTGATAATTTTCTTTCGATCCTGAATGCAAAATAACCAGTTAAACAGAGTTTTCAGAAGAAGTCTTCAACAAGGCATTCAACGTAAATAAGTCTGAAACAAAGATGTTGTCTATAATAGAGAACTTTCTGGTACCTTTGCGCTCCCATGTCTGATACAGAGCATACCAAGCCTGGATCCATCCTTAGTTGCAATAATCCGAACGAAAGATGGACCTGACAACTGTTGAATAACATCTGCTGCAGAAAACTTCACAAAATTTCAATCAGATAGATTGATAATAAAGGTAAAAAATCAAACAGTGCTCTTTAATAATCATCAAAAGCACCTTATCTGCAATGGCCAAGTATTCCAGTAATGCTCTGTGGACAATCGAATGGTCTAAGATCCCTTTCTCCAAAATTGGTTGAAGCACAGATGTCATGTGACGCGCGACTGAGGACTTCTGTAATTGCAGCTTTGAAATGATATCTTCCAATCTGTGATTATTAACATTAAAAAAATCTATGAAACAGCAAGAGGAAGCAACATTAAGAATTATCATTATAGAGAACACTCATCAGGCACAGGGGGTAAGACATCCAACCAATAGCTGATTGTAAAACAATAAGTTGCCATTTGCCAACTACAGACACCAAGATATACTGTTGACCAATGTGATGTAACTCAATACATTAGACACTAGTACCAAAGATGCAATTCCATACCTTTTCTAACCAACACACTGGAGTTATCATATCTCTTGAAACTATGCAATCAACTAAAAATGCAACCGGCAACTTTTAATCTGATTTCAGAGTTTGATGTGCTACCCCACTTTTTCTGTATTATCATTTTAAATAACTAGTGGGTTCATGGAATGACATCAATAAATAAAACTTCAGCTGTAAGAAGAATTTATTTCACATCTACATATTACAAAGTCACAAAAGAACAAAAATGGGTGCATCACCTGTTCTGTTTCATCGTAACCAAATCCTTGAATAGCTGCAGTTCTGGGGAATATAATTCCATAAGAAGAGCTTGCTTCTGACTTGCATTTCCAAGGCAATATGCATGTTCAATAACTGCAAAAATATGCTATGTATATAAACTGTTTAAGCAATTAAGAAGGTCACACAAGATCGACAAGACTTCTGTACATAAACAAGAGTGAAAAGTAGAACGCAATAACAGTTTAAGTTCTTAAAGAAGATTCTATGAGCTCAAACCAGATTCTACTAAACACAGCTTGGTTTCATCTCTCAAAGGAAATCAACAATAGAGATTAGACCACTGTGATGTGAACCATACAAGATGGAAAGTGTATCAACGTGGGAAACGAGCAATAACCAACTACAGTGAGCCATCTGGAAGCCGCAACATCCAAGAGGATCAAGACAGCAGCTGACGTGGAAGTGGTAGTGCAACAATCTCACAAACCAGCAGTTATGAAGTAGTTTAGTAGTGAATATAGGTAGTTATTTCATGTTGTGTAATGCTGTTTATTATTAGTCGAGTAAAGGAGAGAGAGGGACTATCGAGAAGTCTTGTATTTGTGTTAATGGCAAGTGCCAAAGGAGAATAGAGTCAATCCCCTTGGAGCTCTGTTCTGTAATGTAATTTTCTTATTTCTTTCAAGAACTCTTATTTACAATATTTTGTTCATTGGCAATTCATCAAACAGTTGGCGTTAATTGGAATTCTCTATCACATTTCATTGAGCTATTACTTCCGACGTCTTAACTCTTATCAATTTGGTGCGGCGTACGTCCTCGAAATCATGGTTTCCACTCGTGCTACGGACTCACATATTGACGGACTAGAGAAGGCTTCGGAAGATCGCCATCGCTCTATTCAACATATCGAAGAACAACTTAATCTTGTACGTGAGGATATGCGTAATATTATGCAAATGATTCAACATCCTCGTTCTCCAATTTCAGGTGCGGGGGGCGAAACATCATCTTCAGGTGGTGCGACCAACACCACTCCTCCAGTAGTAACTCCATCATTTACACTACAACAATCGATGGAACTTCCAACTTTTGATGGCTTCGACACTTTCGGATGGCTAGCCTGCGCCTCTCAATATTTCTTGGTCCACAAAACACCTATCGATCAACGGCTTGACATGGCATTGATCGTTCTTCAAGGGCCTGCTTTGGCATGGATTCAACTTCTTTTACGACGCTGTCCAATACTCACTTGGGATCAATTCTCCCAGGAACTACTCATTCATTTTGGTTCGCACCAAACTCTTGATGGGTACGAGGCTTTACACTTGACACGGCAACAAGCCTCACTTAATGAATATATCGCAGACTTTGAAGGTAAATTGGCTCGCCTTCCTTATCTGTCTGATCATCAATATTTGGGCTTCTTTCTAGGAGGCCTCAAGCCACATATCCGTATGCATCTCAAAGACCCCAGCATAACGACTTATTCTGCCGCTATTCAAATGGCAAAAAGAGTCGATCAATTGACTCTATCTTCATCGTCAGATCGGGTTCCCTTACCCAGCTCTCGAGTTTTTTCCTCAGCCACTCTAGCAACACCTATACGCGCGATTCCTCCGCAGCCTCTACCACCGTCTAGATCCACTTCCCCACGACAACCACCACGCCGATTCCGCCACAGCCTACCGAGGAATTTCGTGAACATATGGCTGCAGGGACGTGTTTTTGTTGTGGTCTTAAATTTAGCCCGGGGCATCGTTGTCCACCGAAAACCCTTCAAGTCATCATGGATGACTCTCAGGATGTTGAGTCCGCTTTTGCACACGACGACGAAAAGGTAATGGAAGACGGGAATGATACCATTACATCTGAGCCATTACAATTGTCCGAGCTTTCCTCGCACTGTTTTGATTCTCATCAAAACCTTTAAGCTATTCGGAAATTTATATCTACATCGTCTAATGATCATGATCGACAGTGGTGCAAGTCATTGTTTTATCTCAGACCATGTTGTTTCTGCTCTGAATCTTCCAATAACAACCACGTCCATGAGATCGGTTATATTAGGAGATGGTTCAAGAATTATGGTTGCGGGCGTTTGTCATGACATCTCTCTTAGACTCCAAGAGCACATTTTCATAATTTCATGCTGTGTTTCCTTCGAGTCATATTGATCTCATTCTCGGTGTATCTTGACTTGCTAGTTTGGGAGATATCAAAGCTAATTGGAGCACATTATCTATGCAATTTGTGTATGTAGGATCGAAGGTATGTTTGCAAGGTGATCCTACTCTCACTCGGCGTGCTTGCTCTTCGTCCGAATTTCGGTCTTTATGTGTTGACGATCGAGGATGGTTATTATGGGCGATCGAGAATGACTCATCGACTATTCCAGCCACTGTATTTGCTTTATCATCCCAACAATCAGCTGTCATTCACAAAATTATATCGGGATTTCCGGCTGTCACTACTCCATCTTCCGAACTTCCACCATTTCGTTTCTTGGCTAAATCGGCTTATGAAAAGAAACTCAGGGCTTTGGTGTTGGCAATTCAGCATTGGCGTCACTATCTTCTTGGTCGTCGTTTCACGGTGCATACGGATCAGAGAAGTCTTTGTCATTTGCTCTCACAATCGCTAGCAACGCTCGCTCAACAAAATTGGGCATCCAAGTTGTTAGGGTTTGAATTTTCAGTGGTTTATGAGGAAGGTCTATCTAACAAAGCGGCGGATGCTCTTTCCCGACGTTGTGACGCCGTCGAATGCTCCACGATTTCACAGCCGTTTTGGTTGGATTGGTCAAATGTCCATGCTGATCTCTCATTCGATTGTCGGCTTGCCAACACCAAATCTGCTCTCATTCAGGGTTTACAAACGGCAGCACATTATAAACTAGTTCATGGGATGGTTCTCTATAAAGGTCGTTTGGTTGTTCCATCGAATTCCCCTTGGATTCCCAGACTACTCGCGGAATTTCACTCAACACCAACTGGGGTCATGCGAGCGCATACCGTACTTATTGTCGTCTTGCTAGCAATGTCTATTGGCCAGGTATGATGCGCCATGTTACTCATTTTGTTGCATTTTGTTCTGTGTGTCAATCGAGTAAATACGATGCCCGACAACCAGCAGGCTTACTCACTCCATTGCCAATTCCCACACGTGTTTGGGACGACATTAGTCTTGATTTTATATCCGGTTTGCCTCGCTCCAATGGCCACGATTGTATGGTGGTCGACCGTTTCTCCAAGTTTGCTCATTTCATTACACTAAGACATCCATTCACAGCTCGTAGTGTAGCTGAGGTCTTCACTCATGAGGTGGTGCGTTTACATGGTATTCTCTCCTCTATTGTATCAGACCATGATCCTATCTTTGTTAGTGTTTTTTGGCGAGAACTGTTCCATTTGACGGGCACCAAACTTCGCATGTGCTCGGCATATCACCCCGAGTCGGATGGCCAAACCGAAGTCTTAAATCGATGCATAGAAACTTATCTTCGTTGTTTGTGTTTGTCACAACCTCGACAGTGGGCAAAATGGCTCTCTTGGACGGAGTATCCCTTCAACACAAACACAAGCTTCCACACTTCAGCCGGAACCACACCCTTCGAGGTGGTTTACGGTAGACCTCCACCTATTATTGCTCGATGCATGCCCGGTGAGATTCAAGTCCAGGCAGTAGCGGAGGACCTCTGTTCTCGTGACAAATCCTAGTGGACCTCCACGCCCATCTTCAACGAGCTCAGCAAATCATGACGAGGGCTACAAACAAGCATCGTCGTGCTGTCGGGGATCATGTTTACCTCGAATTTCGTCCCATCGATCAGACTTCTCTGTTTCGGACCTCCAACCGTAAGCTTGCCCCTCGATACTTTGGTCCATTTCCTATCGTGGAGCGCATTGGTGTCGTGGCTTATCGTCTCCGCCTTCCGGAAGGCTCTGTTTACACCCAGTATTCCACCTTTCACTTTTGAAGAAGGCCATAGGAGATGCGATGGTGGAACCTTCTCTTTCGGACGATGTCCTGTCCGCCGATCCGTCATTTCTTCCCAAGGCTATTCTCGACACTCGCACAATAACACGAGAAGGACAAAACGTCGAACAACGGCTAATCAAATGGCTACATTTGTCCGATGACGAGGCCTCATGTGGTCAATTTCCTTTTTTGGGCCTTGTGGACAAGGCTCCTTCGTCATCCCCGGCAATTGATGTGAACCATGCAAGATGGAAAGTGCATCAACGTGGGAAACGAGCAATAACCAACTACGGTGAGCCATCTGGAAGCCGCAACATCCAAGAGGATCAAGACAGCAGCTGACGTGGAAGTGGTAGTGCAACAATCTCACAAACCAGCAGTTATGAAGTAGTTTAGTAGTGAATATAGGTAGTTATTTCATGTTGTGTAATGCTGTTTATTATTAGTCGAGTAAAGGAGAGAGAGGGACTATCGAGAAGTCTTGTATTTGTGTTAATGGCAAGTGCCAAAGGAGAATAGAGTCAATCCCCTTGGAGCTCTGTTCTGTAATGTAATTTTCTTATTTCTTTCAAGAACTCTTATTTACAATATTTTGTTCATTGGCAATTCGTCAAACAGTTGGCGTTAATTGGAATTCTCTATCACATTTCATTGAGCTATTACTTTTGACGTCTTAACTCTTATCACACTGTGACACAATTATAAAAGGAAATCTATTAACCAGCTTGTCCATGCCATATATTGAAGTTCACAAATGTGCCATCATACCTAGAGAGCCAACCATTTGACGAAGAAGAGAAGCAACATGACCATGGAGAGACGATATAAATTCTGCCAATTGTTCCTTGGATGCTGCAGAAGAAATGGATAAAATAAGTACACCAAGAACAATAATCACATAGCTGCAAGTCCATTAAGAACAAGGCAAGTAAGACATACCTTGATCTAACAACTTAGTAACAAGACGAACTGCATAAGTATTGCTTGCAAGAGAAATAAAATGTGGCCGAAGCTCCGTGAAGATAGCGTTTCTTTCATCTTTTGTACAATGTTTAACACAAGTCTGTAGTTCAAAAAAACAGATGATAGATGCCCGTAAACAGAGGAACATCAAAATCTTTGAAATAGATAAGCAGGTGCAAACAGTAGGGCCGAACTATGGGAGGAGGTAAGCATGATAACCTGAAGAACACGAGATGCAATGTGAGACCTTGCAATTTCAGAAATCTTCCCTTGCATCTTCTTGACGGCTTCACTTACCAACCTAAGATTAACCCAAAAAGATTATCAACCCATAAAAAGATTGTGGTGAGGCTAAATTAAACGAAGTCCTTTATTCTATTAAAAAGAATGGAAGGAGCAAGTTTCTCTGAGAATCTAACTGGTAAAACTGACAACAAAATACACACCTTGACCTATCTTCTTTTGAAATATTACGGCGTCTCATCTTCTCCCAGAGCAAAGCAAGTTCCTAGGTAAAAAGATGGACCAGAAGTCAGCCGGTAACTAAGCAGTGGGACTTAAAAATCTCAACAAAGTGACAGCTCAGATAATTAAGCTTTATTATAGCATCCTCCAACATAAATGCTACACCATTGGCGTATAGTGTCTTCATGCAGTTGATAATACATAACTATTAGCAACCACAAAACCATAAAATTACATCTCTAGCAACCATAAATATAGTCAATATAAAGTACAACATTTTATGCGTCGTTACAACTTTCAACATGTGCCATTTTTCGTCAGGGGTGAGACATGATAAGCATTAGTTGATTATAATTGACGTATTTCGTCAAGATAAGAATAAACCGTTAACATGTGACAAGTATTTTAGCAAGAAAGCAACAGAAAACGCTCGCGGGAAATTGGCAGACAAGTAAAGGATGACAAAAATACTTGTTCCAGTGAGTAATGCTTCTTCCTGATCTTTTTCCTTGCTTGAGCTAACTCCTGGAGAAACAGGGGAAATTAAATAAAAAGTTAATAATCAAAGTATTAGCAAAAATCATCTAAATTTCTCCATTTAATATCTTATAAATTCAACGCAACACTAACTAACATAATAAAATCCTTAATACCGACACTATATTTGTAAAATTCGCGATGAACAAAGTAAGCCAAAGACTAGAAACATAGAAAAAAGATCGAACCTTTGAACGCAAACGAGCTTGTTTCTTGGAGTCATCCACTTCACCTTTCTCACCATGAGGTTTCTGGTATTCCTTTTTAGGCAAATTTGATGGCTGTTTCCCGACTTTATTTTGAGCGTTGGTGGCATTAAACTTGGACTTTATCGGATTCGATGATAATTTAGGTTTCTTGAAACTCGAAACTGGTCCCTCTGATTTCTGGTTAGGGTTAGTCTTCCTCTTCATGAAGCCGCTGGTCTTCTTCCGTTGTGGATTCGCCGCCATTGACACTGTTTGAGCTTAACGTCTGCTGTCTGCGAATTCGACAGCAAAAGGAATTTTTCTGAGTATTTATAGATGGGCTCTTGGGCTCATCGGAAAATTGGGCTATCAAAACGAGGCCCAATAAACTCAAAATTAATGCCTAACTCGCTTATAATTTATGTGATTTTTCACCACTTCATTTCTGGATAGGTTTGATTTTTTGCATTATTTAGGAATAATTGTCATTTAAATCATAACTTTTTCAGTGAAATTGGTGGTGATGTGTCGGTCAAAATTTAACGAAAAGTTATGATTTAAATGACAATTATCTCAACAACATCGTTTTGGAGAACAGACGTTTTGTCCACGTCGGAAATTCCGGCTGACACGTCACCACCAATTTCACTAGAATTTTGATATATGGGATAATTGAAAAAATGTAAAAAGGTGTGATTTTATGTTTAAGTTTAAAAGTTATGGGATTGACCAAAAATCAACGAAAAGTTATGATTTAAATGACAATTATTCTCATGCCTAGTTTAACCTCGGTCTTGTAAGACTGATCAAGCTCTTTACAGGAGCTAGGTATGTATTTAACTTGATATATCTTTTACTTCGTAATTTCGACGTGGAACAATTTACATGTGTACGCCCGACAAACCAAACATCATCTGCACAAGTCATGAGTAGCTTGCCCTCATCCTCATCTTCTTAAGTTTGCTCTCTTTGTTCCTTTGTTTGTAGCTTCTCGCGTCGCCTAATCCAAGTTTTAGTGACTTTTCTAATGAGGGTTGCAACCAACCATTTGGCATTTGAATTTTCCTCGCTGAATATTGAAGTTATGTTCCCATTCCCACTGCCATTGCCCTTCATGCTTGATGGTGATGACATAGGCATACCGGTATCCATAGTCTGTCAGCCGTCATCCCACTCTCAGGTACCGGTTCTGTTTCTTGAGCAAGTTGATCTGACTGTTCAGTATGTGCAGTGGTGTATGCAGGGGGCGGAGGGGGCTGCCGACCCTCTCGACGGGCAATTTCTCCTTACCCCCACCAGAAAACTGTCATGATCACCCCCTCCCTTAGCCACCGCCCCGCCCCGAATAAGAAGATGGCTGAAAATTTTAGTTTTAACGCAACTAATTATGCTTCCTCCGTCCTCCATTTCTGGATCCGCCACTGAGTATGTGAGCATATGGTTGCACTCTTTCTTGTTTTCTTGATGGCCCTGACTATTTTTTCTGGCTCTGCCCAACCAATTGTTGTGATCTTTTGCTGAGGGAAATCTATGTAGAGATCGTAGATCCCTGACATGGACTACACAACAACTGGTAATGTAACACCCCTTACTCGATAGTTAAACCCAACGAATAAGTGATGTCACAAACGGTATCACACACACGTACCAAAAATTTTCTTTATTACTTTACTGAAATATAAATACAAAAATTACATTACACAACATTTATGAAAACATTACACAGCGGAATATGAATTAATTACAAATTTTACAAATGACAT
>JAYDZE010262731.1:0-19536 GCA_034509125.1 Monilaria moniliformis
TTACTGGCACTCAAGGAATGCATTCGTGCTCTTGACAATGACCAGATTCACATCCCATTCCGAGGAAGCAAGCTTACCGAGGTTCTTCGTGACTCCTTTGTGGGCAACTCAAGGACTGTTATGATCTCTTGCATTTCTCCAAATGCTGGTTCATGCGAGCATACACTCAACACTTTGAGATATGCTGATAGGTGAGCCCCCCCTCCCGCTGGCTGTCTTTTATCCTTTTTATCAGTGTGGCCCAGATGTGCTTTTCACATGGTAAGCTAACAAATTGCCGTTAATTGACAGGGTTAAAAGTCTTTCGAAAAGTGGGAACCCGAGGAAGGATCAATCTAGTTCATTCCCGTCAAGCGTCAAGGAACCTTCATCAGCTACAACTTCATCTGCTGCTGCTGCTGAGGCGGAGGATTTTTATGAGCAACATCAAGAATCTAAAGTGATGGATACAAGTAGAAGAGTTTCGGAGAAGGAAACTTCATCCTTCAATTTTTCTACTGAGGAAGAGAAACCGCCTTCTAGTTTCTCTTCCAATTTTAACTTAAATGGCCGTGATGAGAGCGGGATGGCTGCTGTTGGTATGGATAGGGAACGGTTTGATGTTAAAAATTCTTTGAGGGGTTCTACCAGTCAGAAGACATCTTCTGCTGGATACACTCAGAGTTCGACTGATGTAGAAGAGAAGGTGCAGAAAGTATCTCCACCCCGGCAAAAAGCTTACAGGGAGGATAGGCTCGAAAAGCAGGGGCTTGGAATAAGAAGGGACTATGACAATATGGATGTAATGTCGCCCACCAGTTATAAGCAACAAAATATGAACACCTCTAATGCAAATACCCCTGTTGCTAAGCAGAGCGAACCTGAGCCTCGTGATGGAAGTATCAATGAGATACTAGAGGTCGGCTCTAAACTCTCTTCTCAATACATGACGAGGGTCTTGCCTCAAATGCTAATTATTTTGTGAATACAGGAAGAAGCGGCCCTCATTGCAGCCCACCGCAAGGAGATTGAAGATACTATGGAGATTGTTCGTGAGGTAATAGCCGTTGTCTCTATATTTTCTTGTTTACTTGATGTCAACCTTCATCCTTTTGAATTTCAAATTTCTATTTGTAAATTTCATTTTTAAGCAGTGATATCAAGATAGTGACTTTGTTTGCTTTGTGTGGCAGGAAATGAAACTATTAGCCGAAGTCGATCAACCAGGCTCCCATATCGACAACTATGTGACGCAATTGAGTTTTGTGCTATCACGCAAAGCAGCTAGCCTCGTCAGCCTTCAAGCTCGCCTCGCCAGGTTCCAGCACCGGCTAAGGGAGCAGGAAATACTGAGTCGAAAAAGGGTGCCCCACTGAAGCAACACTTACGGAGAGAGAGACCCATGAAACTTACGTTTGTTCTTGTTATTGTACTGACTATAGCCTACCTTTACTGTCAATTATACATACGAATCGCCCGGTTGAGGTTTGTATTTGTGAAGCAGAAGAAAGCGACTTAGAAAAAATGCTAAGAACTGTTGAAAGGAAATATTGTGAAACTAACGATACTTGGCATTTTGCGTCACATCACAGTGTGAAATGTATTGCTGCAACTATCGCAAATCTAATGCGAAGCAAATTTGCTGCGGCTATGAAATTGGGGAAGTATTTTCTTCTTTATGGGGATTGTACCTATTCTGATTTCTTGAGGTTTCCGTATTTCTTGAGCTTCAACAGATGAGTGTCTGAACTTGCTGTGATATAAACTTGGCTTAGACCATGTATGAATTCAATGTGTATAATGAAATTCTTTTGGACATGTATCTTCCTTTTCTTCTAATGTATGTGTTTCGTCGTTTGTATTCAATCCATTGGTTGCCATTTCATATTTCATCAGAAATCATCGAACTTCAGTTAATGGATTTTCCACAAGCTTTTACTTAATAAATTTCAATAGATGCGGTTCTAAGAAAAAAAATTAAAATTCAATAGGTGCATTTTATACATTAAAATTTATCCACAATGAAAACAGTATGTAGTAAAATAGAATTCAAAATTCAAAATTCAAAAGTCAGAGGTAAGTCATGCAAATAGTACACGGAAAATCTCCATCAACCGCATCAAAAATTTTCTTCAAATAATGGAGTCACATTACTTGACTAAGACATTTCAGAGACTTTACCCCTCCAAAAGAATTTAAAAAAAAAATCTGATAGCTAAACTGCAAAATTACTATGAACACATTACAGGATATAAAAACTGTGTCAAATCATAACAACTTTTTCATAATCAACCAGGTGACCATCAACCTGTGTCGCTCAGCACTCTTATTCATGTACAGTTTTGGTGCTTTTGCTTAACCTTACAAGCAAGAGTGACGAACGAGGCTGGGAACTCCAGCAACTGCAGTGCAGAGTTGAACTTGGAATGGATCACCGAAATGTGGAACCCATCTTTGTACTTTACAGAAAGCACGTCTTATAATATGATAATCCAATCTCTAACATTTTCATCAAGCAAGGATTTTCTGCCTTGGAGCCAGCAAAAGTATAGGCAAATGAAACACAGTCAGATCTCCGTTCATCAGTCTGCCCTCAATTTCAAAATCTCCTTCGCTGTCCTCTGCCTAAAATAAGGCATATCTTCCTATTGCCAAATATAAAAATAAAAATCAATTAAGCTTAAAATTAGAAAAATGGTAGAATAATTGGTTTCAAAATATAGAAGACATCAGTTATTCTTTAATGCCAAATGTTCCCACTCCCATCCTAGAAGGGACATGCCATAATGAGGCGACTGGCAAGCACTCTACTCATTGCTCGAGGAAAGTTCAATTTTAGAGGACACTATGCTTCGTAAACCAAGTAAACTTTCCACTCAAAAATCAAAGCGAACTACTACACAGTGGTCAAGCAAAGGAAGGAAATGTGATGAATTTTACATTGTTTATCTATAATGGCTGATGAGAAATACTTTTTGAAACAAGGGTAAACAAGGGTAAACAATAATAAACTTACTTCTTGAAAATGTATCTCATGGAAAGTCTAATTTGACACGCAGGAATATGATGCAGAGGAATCATGACAAATTGTGTCATTATCTTATCACTAGCAATTACTCTGCCGAATTATTAAATTTAACGGCAAGCAGATCTACTATGTATGCCACTAGGCAGATTTCAGACACGAGCGAAATGAATAGCAAACAAGTACTGAACCTTTTTTACAAGCTACACTGAGATGTTTACCTGGCTAAAGCAGAGTCCAATATCCCTGCTATAGAAGTCGGCATACTTAATCATGAACATGCCACAATCAAACCTGTCCAAGGAGCAATTTATCATAATTAAAAAAAGAATTAACTTTTACATGATTCATCAACTAAGAAAGGAATAATCATTTTTTGTTATCTGCATAGAGTCATAAGTTCCAGAATTTCATACAGCGAAGCTGTTACCCCATTTCTACTGCATATTCACCAATAGCATGTCATAGCAGTTTCACTACACCATGCCAAATATAGTCAAAATATTGATAATGAAAAAACAGAATAACAGAAATCTGAGCATATTGATTGGTATCAGGTCAAGGGAGGACTATATTTTTGACAGATTAACCCAGCAGCTAGTTCAATTCACATTAACTCAGCAGAATCAACTTGTTCCTTTATATATCAATATATAACATTCAAATTTCACATTCACAAGCACAAAAACTAAGATACTTGTAAAGTTTCACAAGTTACCCATTTAACTGCTCTGGAAGTTCTGTGACAAATTCTTTCTCCCATGAGTTAAGGTTGATATCCTTTCCACACTTGTCCTTCACCTCATCCTTAAAATACTTGGCCTACATTTAGAACTTCAAAAGGGTCATGTCATAGCAAAACACTACAGAAAACAGCAAAAGTTATGGACAAATTGATACATAATGTAGCTCTAAAATAAAGAAATTAAGAAGTTCGACCAGCTTAACAAGGAATAAAGCATACCAGTGCATTCAGAACTTGATTATCACGACCTCCGAGTGAATCAAGATACTGAAACTTTTCATCCTTTTTGTTGATAACTGCCAGGCACCAATGGATTTCTTTGTGGATAGGCACAAAGACCTAAGAAATTAAGCAACATCACCATGAATGAACAAATTCAAAGGGATAAATGGAAACTTTGACAAAGAAAAGCTTATAATGAAATTAAAATTCCCAGAAACCTACTTTGTCACACTCTAAAAGACTATATCCGAGCTTTTTCTGTGTAGTCCATCTCCGAACTGATTGAAAATTGTAGCCACCCCGACCACTAATAAGCTGAGAAAGCACCAAGTGGCAATACAAGGCTTTAGACAATTATACTTAGAAGTGCACTTCTAAATGTTAGGGGCAGTAAGTGTTTTCTTCTCATACAGAAGTGTAACTATAATGTGTATCAGGCATGTCAAGCTAACAATTCAACAAATGGGACATGGTGCTGAAGAATGGATCTCTGAGAAATGAGCATACCTTCTTGTAGAAGAAGGTATTAAAGAAATGGCACTTGAGAAACTTCTCTGGTACCCTCTTTTCCCTTTCTTTCAACAATTCAAGATACACATTAATGACCTGCAATACAAGAATATCTTTAATCACAACCCCCTGACGGAAGATTCAGTATATCCATCAAATCTTATGAAATTCATGCAAAACAAATACAGAAAAAATTACTTCATCATTGAGCCATGCTCCAGGCCTCAAACACTGTAATTTTTCTCCAGAAATATCAATGCCGGAATTTGCATGAGCGACCAAAACTTTTCTCCTGCAAATGTTGAACATAGATAAGATGCTGGTAAAAAGTACATCACAGACATCCAGTTCAATCGAAGAGCAATAACAACCTCTGGGAATTAGACAAGGCACGAGAAACCTCAGCCATTTCCTCATCGGTGAGAGGCACGAAGCACTCCTCCGCCACATCCTACAAACAAATACAACCCAATTAAAACATATGACTAAAAATGCAATTGCACAAAGGATAGAACACTGTAACCAAAGCCCACCTTCTTAATAGGCTCTTCTTTCTTTGGAGGCCGCAATAACTGCAGCCCTTGAAATTTCTTTTCGTGTAAATCTATATTAAAACTTATGTTGGCAAGTCTAGGATCTCTTTCGTTTGCCC
This sequence comes from Monilaria moniliformis, assembly GCA_034509125.1. NCBI lineage: Eukaryota > Viridiplantae > Streptophyta > Magnoliopsida > Caryophyllales > Aizoaceae > Monilaria > Monilaria moniliformis. The sequence goes on from JAYDZE010262731.1 coordinate 5,134, forward strand.
TATCATGCAATTTCTTATACAATGGGTGCTCCGAATCATCAGCCATAGGGTCCAACAACGATAACCCATTCTTCTCCATATCATCAACTTTTGCAACTGCATTGCTAACATCTGTGACTACAGAAGAATCTAAAGACCGCAACTCCACAGCCCCTTCTCCCCCCTTCCACCTTCTCCCCTGGGAATCCACAATCTCAACCTCTTCTATGCTAGAATCATTAGAGACGGCATCGCAGTCCTGTTCCTCGCTGCTATCAAGCTCAATCACTTCCTTTTCCTTCTGTTTTCCCGAAACCACGTGCCTCAAAGATCTCAATGCTGAATCCTTCAATTTTTCATAGTTTAGATATCGCGAGAAAAAACTAAATTTCCCCATTTTATCAGCTGGGGACTCCCTAGAACTAGCAGCAGAAGTTTTCTTAGCAGAAGATAAACTTCCAAATCTATGGCTAACTGGGGCGTGAACTTTTCTCGGAAACCCCAATTTTCTCTCCGGATACTGGGCAATTCTGGCAGCAACCGAATTCACCGCCTCCGCACGATTAGTCTCCGCCGTAGTTTGACTCCTAGAAGCTGAAAGCATCGGTTTTTTCGAAATGTGGCCGTACGATTGGTCAAACGGGGCCGGAGACGAGAGGTTTTTGAAGTAATCGTCTCCTCGCTTCCTGTTGCTGGTTAGAGCCCCCATTATCCAAGCAACTACTCAGGTGAAAACCCTAACCTTTGAATCATCGAAACGTTCAGAAATTTGCAGTAAAACTGTTGTGGGGCTTTTGAATTTGGGCAAAAGGGTATGCAGGAGATGAAATTGATCGGGAAACTGTCGCGGATTTGAAGCGAATTAGGGTTTTTGACGGAGAGTTCGTTGGCGAGCAAGTATCAGAAAGCAATTGAGAAAGGGATTGGGCTTATGGAAATAACTAGGCAAGGAGATTGGGAATTCGAAACGTGATAGTTGAATTTCCTTGAGTTGAAGTCTTTCGTATTTTCTGTACATCATCAAAATTATTACCTTTTCAGTAACACAAGCTAATTTTAGATATTTTTCCCTTTTCTTTATGAGTAAAAATCTGAAGCGCTATTTCAAATTGCTGATAGTAACTCAAATGTAAATATATAATGGATCATATTCTGAATTTTTCTCTAATATGTTTGACGGAGTAAATGATAACAAAATTTATAAGATTTAAAACATCCCTTCCTTTTCCCAAATAAAATAAAATAAACTTTTTGATTCCGTACAACAAGTTTAGGCCTAGATTTATAGATTTTTAATAGTTCGAAGTTGCTAGAATTGTTGGTGGTAAAATTCGTTATGTTTGTTTTAGGGGCGACTTAATTATGAAAGACGGATATATATATATATATATAGTTTATACGACTCTATGGGCTTCACATTTGAAATATCCTAACAATATGCGAGTTAAAGCAATAAACCGTCAGGCTCACACTTGGTTCATTTAGTATCAAATCGAATTTCAAACTATATTTATCGAATACTTCAAAACTCACAAACTTATTGGAGACTATACAAACTTTTTAAATTTAAATATAGATTTAAAATATTTTTTTTCTTCTTAAAAATGTATTATTATATCCAATATAGCACCATATATTCATTGGTTATTTACAATAAATAAAAGTAGTTATATATTTAATATAATTATTACTAATTATAGAAAAAACTATAGATGCACAATATGTTCATTGGTTAATTACGATAAATAAAAGTAGTTAGATATTTAATATAGTTATTACTAATTATATAAAAAAACTATAATTGTATATGGGTTAATAATTATATATTTCAAGCTAAATCACTTAATGAACTTATTCACGAGCTAACGAGCCGAATACTACCATGCTCAAGTTTGGTTCGTTTGGTTAATAAGGTACGCTAAACGAGCTCGAACAAACTTTTTTCCGGCTAAGCTCCGAATAACTTGCGAGCGCTTTGATTACAACCCTAAGAATAAGTGGGGAACCGGTAATAGAAGGATTTGGAAAAAAAAATTGATTTGTGCTCTATTTTACAGAATTCGGCGATAAAATGATGAGTCATTTTGTCGGATTTTTAGGTGGGTTTTGACAAGGCAACTCACTATTCCATCGACGGATTCCAAAAAAATGGAACAAAAGATTGAACTGTAGGTAACATAACTTACTGAATATCCTTGAATCCAACCAAACGTATTCAACTATGATATAAACCAGAATGTGAAGTACTAATATTTGAATAAAACCATAAATATTAAGCGACATTGATATACAATCAATTCAGGATCAACAAATTAGAAAATGTTGGATTGTTTCACAACCACAAAATGACGACCATAACTAAATTTGGAATATTTCTTAAAAGAAAAAGACACAAGTTAACTTTAATTTGAACCTGGCCTACTGAAACCGCATTAGAAAACCAACCAAATTTAAAATCTTCAAGATGTAGAAATGGTTAGATGAATAATCGCAACTCAAAATGAAAAGAACGATATAATTATGTAAATGTTTTCCAAAAAAGGGCAAAAGAATTATTTATCGATAATGAGACCAACCTAGATAATAGGAAATTTGAGGTCGTAGTTGTCGGATTGCTACACCTCCTGAATTTGTTTAGCTGAGGCCACAACAGAATGAGAGCAACGTGTTTACTCGATTAATTGGAACCTTGAGATTTCTCTACTGCTGTTGGGGATTTTCTCTAGACCCCAAAACCGTTTTAAATGCAAGTGACAAAGTTTTGGGAAGTTGGTCTCATCTCCTCTTCAATGCATAAGATGCAACGATGCAAGACTTAGAAACTTGGGAAAATTAATGATTAGTTATTCAGTTTCAGTTGTCTACCAAAACCCCAATGATAGACATGCCATGTAAACCTAGATATGCTCATATGATAGAGAGCATTTTTCTAAGCATAGGTCTCTGCAGAAGAAGGATGCATCAAGAAGAAGTCTTTACTTGTTAGCATATTAAGAGAAGTTCAGAAGCCTGGAGTTACTGAAGAGAAGAGATGTGCCGCCACTGAAGAAAGACGGAATGTGACGTCAGCCCTAGTTCTCGTGTACTGAAGAAACATAGAGTCAACATATACATTGAGTGTTAGACTTCGTGTAAACAAAGAAGATCTGCAGAGATTCCGCAAATCACTAAATGAAGTACAATGTTGTAGAGCTACAACAGTACGACATCGCAGGCGCTGAAAGTGACAAGACACAAATCAAATGAGAATATTTCAAATGAAAAATTGGAGGGATTTGATTGGTACTTCTTTCAACGGCACTATTTCACCTGAATATAAATATCTGTTGAACTCCAACCTTTGAAGATAATCAAAACGCTGCACAATCTCAAGCATTCAAACTCTCAAGTTCTCGATAATATAAGTCATCAAATAACGCTTTCGAATAAGAGAATCAACCAAGTACTTAGCAATTCCACCTTCCCTAATTCATATTGTACCTCGAGGATTCCAACAATATTCTCTTAGTTATCTAGGAAATCCATTGCAATATCCTAAGCATATATTGAGCAAATTATTCTTGTGAATAATTTATTCATAGTTGGAAACAACCAAACCCCTTCAACCTAAACCCTGTAAAGTTTGATTAGTAGAAGAAGAAGTTTGGAAGTAGCAAATTTACCGCTACTTACATCAAGAAGAAATCGACTAAGTTTTGTTGAGCACAGTGAGGTTACTGGTGTGTTAGGTCACTTACACAATATGCAAGCAATATGTTACTTGCATGCATAAGTAAGTTGTAATCTCAATTACTGGATTGACTGATAAGTTTGTAGCCTGTAGATGTAGGAGTAATTTACTCTGAACCACGTAAAAGACTTGTGTTTTTTATTGTTCAGTACTGTATATTGCATGTTATTCAACTATCATCACTTAATACAAATATATACTTCACGGCATAGTCTCTGCAGCGAGAGGAACTCATCTCCTTATGCTACCTCCCACACTTGATCTGGTGTCTCTCACTCTTGATCTTCTTCTACTATGTGGGATTATAACTCGAAACACAAATACACGGATTAGAAAAACAAGAGATAAATCATATTGAAATTACATGAATAAATAGAACAAACTATATAGCTGAGTCTAGTAAGCTCTCTTTCCGCAAGACGAAATACGCCCTGGTAGTGTTCTTAGTTCTGACAAGTCGTCTCCAAAAAATAAAATGGTTTTGTCCTTCGACGCAGTAGCACCACAAACTTCGAAGGCTCGCGAACTAGATTGGAGGTGAGAATTAAGTTATACGATATATGGTGGAGTGCATATGACTATATGACTCTAATGTTTCTTCTTCTTTTGCTCAATGCAAAATGCAAGGTACCTTATATATAGGCATAATCCACCCATTGAGATAATTGTTGGAATTAAAAGTTCTTAAAAGCACATCATTGCTAGCTTTTGTTGCTAGCTTAATAGAGAAAGACCAATCTCTATAACAACTAAAAATTATTACAAGGATTTCTTGCAAGCCGTCAAATCCATAACCATTACATGAATGTTACAAATTTGAAATTGTAAAAATGGTTTTACCTCTATTCACCACTCATAACATTAATTTAGTCCCCCACATGAGTGAAAATAGCCAAACATATGTATGCTGACTCATAGCTCAATCCTAAAGAAACATCAAAATATTAGGATAGTTAACTTTTGGTGACAACAATGTAAACACATTGATGACACAAGATCATTCGATCTCATATTTATGTCATTTACATGCCATGAACAACCTCATTGGATTCATAAGTGTTACTAACGAAACGACCCCCACTTCTCACTTGCATATGTGATTTTTTTCGAGTATCCTGCCAAACTTGACCTCCTCGAGGTACTTAGGAACCATTAAAAGTCGAAGACTTATCCTCACCACTAGGCAAACTTTAACACTCTCATTTGTTTTTCTCGAGTATCATGCCAAGTTCTTGGGATCTATAATCATAATGGTTGGGTTTCCACTATAATTCTCCTTAAAACATATATTTTAAATTCATTCTCTCTAGCAACTTGTAAATTTGATCTGGTTGTAGATTTGTGGTCAGCAAATCCGCTAAACTATCTATTAACTTCATGTATTCAACATAAATAATCCCACTTGTGATCAATTGCCTCACAGTATTATGTCACCAATGGCGACACCTACACTTTTTTCCATTCCAATAGCAGCTTGACTATCACAGTGAATCATCACTAGTAGCACATGCTTTTTCCAACATGAAATATCCTCCAAATTGTTTTGCAACCATTCAACTTCTTCCTCTGTTCTATCCAAAGCTATGGATTCTGACTTCATGGTAGAATATGCGATACACATCTGTTTTGTGGATATCCATGATATAGCTCAACCCCTAGTTGTGAACACATGCCCACTTGTTGCAAGTGAGTCTTTCATGTTGGATATCCAACTAGCATCGCAGTACCCTTCAATTATCAGGGTTACCTCGAGAAGTGTAGCCCAAAATTTAGAGTATACTTCAAGTATTTCAAAACCGTTATAATAGTCTTCCAATGTTCATTGCTTGGATTGTTCGTATAACGATTCAACTTGTTCACTAGACATGCTAGGTGAAGACATGTACATTTGTAATATACATCAAACACCCAATGACACTATTCTCATGCCACATATTCCCCTGTGTTCTTTTTCAAGTGAACGTCAAGTTATATGAGGGTCTTTGCTGGACGGCTATCATATGCATTGAAGTTCTTGAGCACTTTCTCAGCATATTGAGATGTGACAAGATGATTACATTGGAGATCCTTAGATTTTTCATTTGAAGAATTACATCAACTGCCCTATGTCAAATTTTTTTTTATAACATGTTCTTCGAATCATCGATTATGCAACTATCATTGCCCATATGCATGTCAGGTACATTAGGTTTGGTGATTAAAAAACGATGTGCTAGACTGTTTAAAGTATACCAAATAAAGATGCAATCGACTATTTTAGGTTCAACTGCAACTTGCTTCTATATTTGCCAAATACCTCACACTTTAAGGTATTTGTATGAAGGCTTCCTAGCATTCCATAGCTCGTATGGAGTTATGTACATACAATTGAAGGGAATTTTGTTCAATATATAGTTGAGTGTCAAAATAGCTTCCCCCCACATTTTTTGGGGGAACCTAGAACTATTTAACAAAGCATTCATCATCTGCTTAAGTGCTCGATTTTTTTTAAATGTTTAGCAAGGCTATTAGACTAAGGTAAATATAGAGCAGTCGTTTGATAAATTATACCACTCGCATTGCATAATTTCTCAAACAAGGCTACATACTAGATCCTCCATTCTATCACTTTGAACTTTCTTAATTCTCCAGCTTAGTTGATTCTCAGCTTCATTCTTGAAGTTGTTGAAAGCTTCAATAGCCTTGTCTTTATTTCTTAGAAGATAAAGATAACATTAGCTTGCGTAGTCATTGATAAAATTAATAAAATACTTTTTACCATCTCTAATTTGCATAAACTTCAAATAACACACATCGGTTTGAATTAATTCTAATTGTGTTGTGCTATTTTCAACAGTATGGAACAGTTACTTGAGCATTTTTGCTTCAACACAAACTTCACATTTGTTTGAATTGTTTAAGTCTTTAACTTTTAATAAATCCACATTTACTAATATTTTTATGGCATTTATATTCACATATCATAATCTGAAATGCTATAAATCGGAGCACTCAAGCAAATAACATGATGCATCATCTCCCTTAGAGTTTATTTTATTTTCCACAACACATAGTCATTAGACCTAGCTTAAAAAGCTTATTCTCTAGGTAACCTTCACCTAGGAACTTTCCACACTTAGTCTACATAATTTTTCCAAACTCAAATTTTAGTACAAACCCATGATTTACTAGAAATAAGCTTGACACTAAATTCTTTCGAATGTCATGCATATTCAACACATCCTTAAGAGAAAGAGTGTTTCCCAATGACAATATGAGGAACACATCACCTACACACATCACCCACACCAACCACTTAGGATAATGCTTGGTTACCCATGCGTAACTTTCTACCTTCAACAATTTTGTAGGTAGAAAAAGCTTCATTTTCGAAGCACGCATGACATGTGCTATCCATATCAACAAATCATTCTTTTGGGATGTTCACATGGTTCCCTTTAGACACCACTTCGACCATGTCATGGTCCTCGTTCTTTTGAAAACATGTTTGTCTTCATCTTTCAACAACAATTTGGACACTATGTGCAACATTATGTTTAACACTATGCGCATCGTTATATTCAACAACACGTGCACCTCGACTACTACCACTACATCCAAAATGTGTAGCTTGGTCTCACTTGGTATTGTCCGTTGACAAACCACTTCCACAATCCTTAAGAAACAATGTTCCAAAAGACTAGTCATCATTTGCTTATCACTTGAGGAAATACATCCAACAACTAAGCCTTAGCACAACCCCAGCTTTTGGTCTATCATGAGCCTTTTTGTTGTCTCTCTCAAATCCAAATTTGACAACAAGTTCTTCAAGAATTTTATCTTTTAGCTCATGCTTAAGGTTACTCTCGAACCCCTTCCAATAAGGAAAAAACTTTTCGATCATTGTCGCAACGATGAAAGAGTTAGTGATTTCCACTTCTTTAGCATGAAATTCGTGCACGATGAGTTCACACTCTTGCACTCATTCTATTGCCAAATGGATGACTCCCATTTCACCATAGCAGAGCTTTGCCACGTTGGGTTCCTTTGAACTTATATTTACAATTTGATATGTATCATTTAGTGCCCCTAATTACACTTGCACAAATAAAATACACTTTACAACCACATGAAATTCAAGTAAAAAATGATATCTACATGAGAAACGTACATAGGCCATCATCTTTTTAGCATCTTTTTTAAAACCATTTGTTCAAGTCCTTGCTAGAAAGTTTCTTGATCTTTCCGTCTTGAGGCGATGACCTCAAAACACGAGGTGATAAATCAATGACAACTTTAGCGGCTTCGGAGGTATTTGTGGAGAAGCTTGACATCTTCCAAAGTCAAGGTATTAGGTTAGCGTAAATTATTAATCAAATTTAATTTATCCAAATCCTCTAACTCCGCGAAAAAGTCAAAATTTGATTATTGATAATCCATGAACAACTTTCTTCAAAAGAAACAACAATATAAATTGCACGACAACTTCAAAATGGAAAAAAGTTAATGCCAACTAATCGCCAAGATCAATCAACTTTTTTTGTGATTGTTGGAAAATAAGGCATTTGCAACAATGTGAGATTATAACTCGAAACACAAATACACAAGATTAAAAAAATAAGAGATATAAACCATATTGAAATTAGAAGAATAAGTAGAACGAACTAAATAGTCAAATCGAGAAACCCTTTTTCCACAAGACGAATTACGCCTCGGTAGTGCTCTCGGTTTCGACAAGTCATCCCCAAAGATACAATAGCTTCGTCCTTCAATCTAGTAGCACCACAAACTTCGAAGGCTCCGGCAAACTAGATTGGAGGTGAGAATTGAGCTATATGATATATGGTGGAGACCATATGATTGTATCACTCTAATGCTTCTTCTTCTTGTGCTAAATGTAAATGCAGGATGTCTTATATATAAGCATAATCCACCCATTGAGATAATTGCTAGAATTAAAACTCTTAAGAATACATCATTGCTAGTTTTAGTGGAGAAAACCAACAATCATGACGGCTAAAAATCGTTGCAATCATTTCTTTGCAAGCCTTCATATCCATAAACGTTATATGAAAGTTATAAATTTGAAATTGTTGAAATGGTTCTACCTCTATTCTCCACTCCCAACATTAATTTTCCAACAAATATTGTAAATGTATGTACAGTTAATTTTCTAAGGACTCTTTTGGTAGACAGGGTAAGATAAGTCAAGATAGATAAATAAAGATGAGCTTTAATGTAAAGAATAAATAAGGATTTAGTAGTGTTGTTTGGTATGTAAGATAAAAATAAATGGGATGTTTGGTTGTCTAGATTAAATCATAGAAAATGTGAAAAATGACATTTTTACCCATTTCAGATTATTAATTTATATTTAATTTTTAAAAAAAATTATTTAATTCATAACCTATCAAACTAAATTTAATTGATCTTTTGAAAAATTACTATAATGTTAATTAATACTTGCTCTAATTAATTCAAGTTAAATTGAGGATTAGTAATTTAGGAATAATAATGTATAGATAAATTGAGGATAAATAATTATTAAGCAAATTTTATGATTATATAATTAAGCAAATTTAGATCGGCCATTTTCACTTCTCTGGCGAGAAACCCCAAAATCTTAATCCAAAAAATTGCAGCTGAAATCGAAACTCACTTGAATCTGAAATTGGAGCAAAATCTCATTTAAAAATTGTAGCCCCAAATACATAGCAAAATCAAAACTCAAATGAACTAAATTTGAAATAGAAATTGGAGCAACCAAAATGGATCGATTATCAAATGAACATAGGTTAAGGATCAAAACGGTCATGGTCAGAAAAGATTCATTACTGCCATCGAACCCAAAATTCAAATCGAACCCACAATCGCAGGCAAAATGCGAAAACCCCCCACAACCCAAAACCCCCAATAAGCTCAGATCTAGAATGTGAATCCACAATTGAAAGCTCATATTTGGAGTGCGAAACCTACACAAATATTGACTCAGATCATCACAGCCATACCGAGATAGGAACCCAAACCGAAACCCAAATCTCACGAAAAAGTGTTTATGTGAAACTCAATCGGCCAGAATCACAAAAGACAGCGGCGACCGTGGAACAAGATAGCCTCGGATCACCGCCACTACCGCCGCAAACTTCTATTAAAACCGGCCACCAAAGATGAGAGAGAGAGAATTGTGTGAGAGAGAGCTTAGGGTATCATGAGAAAAAAATGGGATCAAGAGAGTGTATCCTGGGGGGACTTATGGAAGCTTGGCATATCCAAGTAAAATAGTGCTTTTGCGCTTACCGAGATAGACCGAGTTAATAAACTCGGGCCTCGTCCTCCATACCAAACACTCAAAACAAAATTATTGGACTAAGATACTTTGTCTTGTCTTGTCTTATAATGGATACCAAAAAGACCCTAACAGTACAAGGAAATTTGAGTGTGGACAAAAATCACGACTAGCTCCAATATCTCAGATACGCATCTTAATGTTTAGAGTTTGTGAAGAGGGCTCAGATCAATTCCACGTGACAGATAGTCATCATGATAGATTCCCAAGTCTTTAGTATTTGGAATGCTCTCAAAGGAAGCATTTCAATCAGTTCATGATCTAGCCAGCCCTATTAAGAAAATCGTTTGCACCTTCTTCTGAACACCAATTTTTTTCATGTGCTCATCTGCCTCATATCTCAAATAGCACTGCATCAGCAATCAATCTTGATATTCCAGTAGGTAAATGTGAGTTGCAGCAAACAGCTAAGAAACGTAGGTTGACATGTTGAAATATTTCTGTTGGGAAATGATCGATCTAGTTTTCGAGGATTGTTTAACAGTAATTATGAGCTAAATTAAGAGGTAAAAACACGAGGGTTTACATGGTTCGACTGTTAATTAAGTCTACGTCCACGGCTCAAGGCATAAATGTGTATTAATAACTTTTAGGTATTACAGTTATGTGTCTGAGTGAACTCTAGCTCCTATTTATAGATTTTTACATGGGTTTGGAGGTGGGCTTTACTCGGGGGCCGAGCCGGTTGAGAGTGGGCTTTTCTCGAGAACTGAGCCGAGATGGCAGGTGCAAGTGGACGATTTGCAAGTGGATTTGAGCTTCTAGACTTCCTTGGGGGCCGTGCCGAGCTTCTGGTGGGCCGAGCTCGTGTTGGGCCTTTTAGCTAGGGCCCATATCCTATCATACACCTCCGACCCTAAGAAATCGAAGTTCCGCCTCGGCGGCCTCGTGCTCGAAAATAGCATCGCGCAGATCCCGTCCTCGCCGGATATCCAGTTCGTCATCACCGATTTGATCACCGACATTCTGGTCAAGTACGAGGGCAGCCTGCCCGATCTCTTCCGAGAAGGGCACTCCGCGGTGGTGGAGGGGTTCATCAGGCCGCTCGATGAGGAAGTGAAGAAGAAGGAAGAGGCGCTGTTGAAGAACACGAGCAAATTTGGGGTTTCCGAGAAGGCGAGGACCTTGGAGTGCTATTTTTCGGCGACGGAAGTTCTGGCGAAGCATGACGAGAAGTATATGCCGGCTGAGGTCGCCAATGCGATCGAGAAAAACAAGAAGTTTATTGAGGAGCAGGAGAAGAATGGGAAAGAATGCTAGTGATGGTGCTGGTGCCGTGATGAAATCACTCTTTCTGGTAATGATTTTGCTTGGTTATCCAGAATTTTTGCTTGGATTTTGAATGATTTCAGTATTATTTTTTATACTTGTGGAGTTATGATTATATCTGTAATAATATTTGGATATAGAATGAGGGGAGGATGAAAAAGAGAGACTAATTGAGGCTGTTGTGTACTTTTTATGGTGGTAAGATTAGATAGATGTACTAATTGAAGATAGTTGGCCCACTGCCCCAACAATTTGCTGTGGGGTTTTGGATGATTGGTTTTAAGGGAAGTAATGAATAAACCGCATTGATTTTGATATCACGTTTAGAGTTCTTTGTTTCTTTCTGCTTATGTCTTATTATGTTGCATATCTGTCTGGTGAGTGGTGATACATGGTGATGGTGCCATCCATATTTGAAGTAATGTCGTTTGAGTCTTGACCGCGTGAAAATTAGCTTGAAAACCAGGGAAATTTTATCGAAGCTTCTGAGCTATTAATATGTTTCCAGAAAATACTTAGATTTTGAAGTTTGGTATGAACTTTTATCATAATACGAAACATGAGATGCCGGAGGCAAAGTGGTTAAGACCTGAATTTGAAACCTCAGGTCATTAACTGATCTCGGGGTTGTTTATAGAACATAATTATTTCTATCATATTTAAGTTAGAGAACATCCTTCCAGTATTATGTGTGACAGTTTGAGGATCCTTCTTGTTTGCAAGAAGATTCTTCAAGTTGGGAAAGACAATCTAGGCTGCAGTCGAAAAGCAGGCTGGTTCGTGTTTGATATAATTATTACACCATGTTGATGTTTAGTGCAATCAATCTATTGTTAATATTTACCATATGAGCATATTTCATCATAAACTATTGAATTGCATACATCATATTGGTAGCTTTCATGTTTTGTTTGGGTTTGTCTGAAGTTATAATTGAAGTGTGATTATTGGTAGCAATGGATGATGATACTTGGAAGGGGGAAGATGGATAGAAAACATTCGAAGCTGGCTGATATGCGCAATTCAACTTGCCACTTGGAGTGGGTATTGCTTAAAGAATCCATATAGGAACTGATAGATTGTTTATCATTCGAATATTGTAGAACCAAAGATTTTACAGGTATCCAAAAGATCAAGATTGGACAATGAGAAGTATCATATGCTGACCAAAAAATTATCTGCATTTTCTCCTATCACCACAAGTTTGGAACATACCAAGCTTATGTTAATACCCACTTCCATTCTGCAAATCACTGCTAATTTATTGCATATGCCGCTCTGGTGCAACCAAACCCTTATTGATAGCCGTCCTCGTGTCATGACATACCAAGATAATCTACCAATTAACCCGTTACTATGAATACCACAAATCCTGAGCATCATTACTGCTCTAGGAAATAGAGTGATTCTGCTTGGGATATTATGAAAGAGAAGCCATGTCTAAATTGGAGATTGGAATAAATGCTGGATAGAATCATGGTTCAACATAGCATTTGGAGAAAGTTTGTTTGCCGCAGAGAGTTGGTAAGCAAATCTCTTTCGAATGAGAGGAATATAAATTTTTCATAACTAATTAGACTATGACATACCGCTGCTTCTTGGACTTAACTTGCAAACATCATTATGGCTGTGCTTTTATGTGGAGTTCTCTACATTTTATTTCGAATTCCATTTGTGTATGTATTTCAAGTTCCACCACCAAAGCCCAAGTCTGCAACCACTCTCTCACTATCATTTTGGGCGTCTGTGCATATTTCACTGCTCTTACGTGTGTATGAAATAAAAATCTCAGGTGCGTGTGTTGGCCAAGTGGTAGAATGGTTATTGCCTAAGGCCAAAGTCTCAGATTTGAGCGGTCTTGAAATGTAATATTTACAATTACCCTTCAAAAAAAATCTCAGGCCACAAATTTGAGGGTCCTAAATTAGGTCAAATTTTTTAACTATTACAAGTATCAAGATTGAACGAACACATTTTCGTGGTGCAATTGGGCGAACATAACGACTTGCAGCCATACTAGGCAATCGAGAAAATGAAAATTCAGCACAAACTACATTGAAACACCATCTCGCCCGTTTGAGGCCAACTAGAATGCAACAAAATGAAAATTCCAGCACAAACAACAATGTAAAACACTGTCCATGTCACCCTATCACCAAATACCTCGACAGTCTCATTCGTCAAAGCAAGATATTGAATCAACAGAAGAAGCAATACTAGGGATATTATGCACTGTCGTAGTGCATTTCAAATTCAATAGTGCAAGCCCATAATTTAACAAATGACGAGTAAACAATACCTACCCCATCAAGCTTTGCTTGCAAGAACAAAGAATTGGTGTAAAAGCGAGGAGGGCTCAGTAAGTTGGAAAAGTTCAAACTCATTATGCTTCATTGTTGATACATTTCAAACATGCATAATCATTACAAAAATTTCCAGACGCATATCGAGACAACAATTGTAAATCCGTTGTGAATTATTACCCAATACTACCAGATTTATCTTAATTTGATTTAATTTTACCCCTTATCTTCTCTTCAAATAAAGTGAAAGAAAGACCAACTATATGAACAAAGAATCGAAGAACAAGTTCATGTAAACTGTATTAACTGTAAAGGGCAGAAATCTATTACAAAGAATGTAAACTGTAACTTTGACAAACCTTTGCCAAACGGTATATGCTTGTCAATGGTCCAATCTTCACGATGTAGAATGATGCCTTCCTTCTCCACTTACCATGTCGGAGAATTAAAGTAACTCTTCAAAGTTATGTCGACTTACTTTAAGCCATTTCATTTGACACAAAATATTCCATTTGAGGAAGCTTCATCACCACATTTTCATTCTCTCACTATAGTAAAAACTCAAGCTTTCTTTTCTCTAACATCACACGAGTTCAAAATGGATGTCATTGAACCTCACCAATAGCCTGAGCTTCCAAAACTGGTTCCTTTTCTGCACTTGCTGATTCCAAACGATACGATTTACAGCTGAAGTAGAAAACTGTGCTCATCATCGAGTCGATCATCACCACAAACGAATACATCACCACCAAAAGAGGCCCTTCCCATAACCTAGAAGAGCCATCTCCATAACTGAG
>JAYDZE010262842.1:0-19535 GCA_034509125.1 Monilaria moniliformis
TATACTGCTGGTGCATCCATGTAAGTAGATTACTTATTCTTTATTGTTTATGCATCATATCTTGTAACAATTGTGATTTTTTTTTTTGGTATTGTCAGGTGGAGTGATCCTATGCGTTTGACACGATCTCCCCAACATTGCATCGACCACTATCGGGAGCAATTGTCACGGTTGCAGCCTCAACAAGTATATTTATGTGGTTTTTTATAATTTATCCTTACGTTCAGTCTTCATTCATTTGACATCTGATTTTTTTTCAGTTCATATGGCAGCCTTATAGTACGCGGACATTGCCATATTTTTGCATTTCTAGTGAGAGCTATTGGAGGGCAACCACATTTTTGATATTTTGGCATATCGTGGAGTCCTATGAGCTGCATAGAGTTATGCGGCAATTTGGATTGTAGCAGCATATTTCTGAGCTCGAGCCTATGACATTCATGACTACTCATATACATGTGTCTCGTCGTGGAAAAGCAGGAAATGATTGGGCTACCGAGCGTAGCAAATTTATGGATAATTGGGATATGCGGCACCAGCTGGTACAACCTGCAGTAGAGGACCCATATCCCAATTATCAATAAACTTGCAATGCTCGGCAGCCCAATCATTTTCCACTTTTCCACGACGAGACACATGTATATGAGTAGTCATGAATGTCGTAGGATCGAGCTCGGGAATATGCTGCGATAATCCAAATTGCCGCATAAATCTATGCGGCTCATAGAGCTCCACGATATGCCAAAATATCAAAAATGTGGTTGCCCTCCAACAGCTCTCACCAGAAATGCAAAAATATGGCAACGTCCGCATACTATAAGGCTGCCATATGAACTGAAAAATAATAATTCGGATATCAAATGAATGAAGACTGAACGTAAGGATAAATTATAAAAAACCACATTAATATACCTGTTGAGGCTGCAACCGTGACAATTGCTCCCGATAGTGCTCGGTGCAATGTTTGGGAGATCTTATCAAACGCATAGAGCCACTCCACCTGACAATACAAAAAAAAAAATCACAATTGTTACAAGATATGATACATAAAAAATAAGTAATTCACTTACATGGATGCACTAGCAGCATAGTCGGCGTGGACATGAGGATATAGGAACTCAGGTCGTAGAATCGGAATTCGTTCCCAGGCCCAGAGCTGTAGAAGTATTAGGGGGCCACCAATATCCTTTCTCTTGTTACAGGCTGCTTCGCATAAATTATGATACAGCACGGTCAGTGCTGCGCTGCCCCAACTATACTGATA
Source organism: Monilaria moniliformis (assembly GCA_034509125.1). Lineage (NCBI taxonomy): Eukaryota > Viridiplantae > Streptophyta > Magnoliopsida > Caryophyllales > Aizoaceae > Monilaria > Monilaria moniliformis. Next base: position 1,265 of record JAYDZE010262842.1, read on the forward strand.
AACTACATCAACGTCTTCTAACAGCGTCATGTAAATCAATGGCACCTTGCAACCTGTGCCGTCGGGAAATATGAAACCACCCAATAAAACAAGCACATACATACGTGCCCGCTGAATGTAAACCTCGTCATCGAGGTTATCATCTAGAGGCTCACTCATCATAGCCGTCAGTGCAGCTACATAAAGACCAACCTTCTTAATTTCAGTCTCTCAAGGAACAAAACCCAATAATCGATGACACTATTGCATCTATGCATCAATCTTCAAACTTAAATCCACCCTAGTCACAACAAATCAATCAGTTCTGAAACCCCACAGTACCTCCACATCCTCTAAGGTGCCTCACCAGTAGGAAGGTGGAACGAATGAGTCTCTGGTCAGCATCGCTCAACCAAAGTAGTGATCAAGTGATGATCGACGTCTTTTGGCTTTCCCACAAGCCAAAAGACCGTCGATCCAAACCCGTTTATAAACTGTACAACCCGCTGATGAATGGGTTTACAATATCATAGTCTACTATCATATCTACGGACTTGGAAAGCCTTGCCCAAATCTTTCGAGAAACATGATCTCCTTGTAAAAATAAAACTGATGGATCTTTTGGGCCACAGAACAATTGACCACTTCCTTCTGAAGAACTAGCCATTATACAATTTCTAAAAATTATTACCAAATACAATGTCAAAAATTTCCAACAATAGTCAAACTCCAACAAAGATAGGCAATTGCACAACAATTATACTAAATTTTTCAACAACAATAACAATTTTCAAACAACAATAACAATTTTTCAATAATATTAAAATATTTTCCAACAATAATATTCAAATTTTAACAACAATAATACACAATTTTCCAACAACAATCAATAACAATTTTCCATCCAAATTCAATAACATTACTCAATTTCTAATATATAAATTTTTAACATATCAATAGTCAATTTTCTATCACACAACATATCTAACAATCTAATTATTTGTAAATCAATCTAAATTAACTAAACATATCATCACTTAACTAAAAAATAAATAAACCCTAACTATACAAAAAACTCTAAAAAATGTCAAAATTTAACAATAACTATATCAATAAAAATTGAATAACATACCTTTTGATGAACTTCGCCAAAAATCACCTAAAATCTCCCTAAACCGCAACAAAAATTGAATTTTTTTCGCATAATGAAACAAAATCGGCGTTGTGGGTCTGATATAGCGCACGGGGTAGACGCATGAGGCGCATGCACCTCTCCTAGACGCATAAGCGCCATGCGACTTCTCCCCGGCTTGAAACGACGACGTTTATTTTAGTAGAAGACGCATGATGTTCATGCGTTCATGCGTCTTCATTTAAGAGAAGACGCATGAACCTCATGCGTTTTACCGATTTTTGGAAGTTAGAAAAAATATTTTCCATTTTCGAAAGCTTTTTTCATACACTATACCGAAAGAAGAACTTGGCCCAAACATCATCCAGCGAAAACAAAATCGCAATCTTTTTACATGATTCACAGAAATCATCAACAGCTCAAACTTGTATTTAAGTCGACATTACTAGTAAGAGACTTTCAGATTCACGAAATTCGAAAAATAATAAACTCAATCTGAAAAAACCTAACAGCAATAACAAACAAAGTAACATAGAAAAAAAGAGAGCAGTTTGTACTTGTATCAAAATTCGGTAAATTTTGCATATCATCAACCCTGTAAAAACTTATGCACTATACAGCCTGAAAGAGTCCAAAAATTCCGGTGAGAACTCAAGAAAAAACTGCTACATTACGTAATTTTTGCTGAATATTTTATTAACAATACAACAGAAAGGACAAAAAGGAAATAATTGATGGGATGAAGTGGAGTACCTAAATGGTGTTGGATAAGGCCCGGCCCGCAACATGAACATGACGTTGAGGGTATTATCGACATTAGACATCGACGTCTGGCTGTCGTTATACTTCCAACAGCAACTGCCACCCTTTTCCAGATCTGCTCTTTTCTCTGAAATCCTCTCTCCGTTGAGCTCAGATCTCACTGCTTCTTGCATCAATCACCGAGGTGATCTAATTTGCTCTCTTCAAATTTATTGCAGTTTTGAAGTATATTTCAGTTCGTGTGTGTGTGTGTGTGTGATATTCAATATGATAGAGTTTCGGAAGTAAAAGCATCGCGAATTCGGAATGCAGTAGGAAAACTTTAAATCGATAATGGCTGTAAGAAGACCTGGCGCGATTGCTCTTTTTGATGTCGATGGCACGCTTACTGCTCCCAGAAAGGTGTGTAACGTTCTGCCTTCAAATTTCTAAATTCTACAGTAATTTGCCAATATTGAGATCCTATAACGATTTTCTCTTTTATCTTTACGGAGCTTTGGCTTTATGGTTTAAAATGTTGGTCCTATTTGCATAGCTAAGTTGATATAATTTCCGATTTGTGTTAAACATGAGGAAATCCTTTGCTCGACCTAAAACTTTAGAGATGAGGATTTGAAACAAATAGTGTGGGTAATTGTCCATCACAAAGTTTGCAATGCCTGGTTTCCTTGAATTAGTTAAAGCTTATGAGTAGTTTTGAAGTTGCACTATCTCTACTTTTAGTAGAACCTTCATAAATTAATTTTATGTAAATTAGTAACCTTTATAATATACTCCTTACTTTTATGATCCCAGTTAACTTTGAAAGAATAAAGTACTGCTTGATAAAATATCTCTTTTAATCAGTAGACTAATAGTAAATAGAGTCTTTATTGAGATATTAGTCGATAGAAATAAGTTAGATAATTTTACTTATTGTGGTCTTACAGTTTGCATCTAGTCACTCTTGTTCAGTTACATGTTATTATGTTGGTTGAGTTGATTTAGTGTTTTCCAACTATTTTTGCTGCAGGGGGCTACACCTAAGATGTTAGAGTTTATGCGGAACCTTAGAAAGGTACTTCATTTTTCATTTTCAGACTGCATAAAATTTCGTTGTCGAGTAATGTTGTGTTGGAGGCTTATATGTTGCTTGCTATTGATCCCTTGAAAAACATATCCAGTAGAGAAAAACAAGACAATGTGGTTCAAACTTTGTACTTATCTCTTCTCAGGTTGTAACTATTGGCGTTGTTGGCGGTTCTGATTTTGTTAAGATAGCAGAGCAGCTTGGAGAAACAGGTCACCTACACTTAGATCTTTAAATCCTTCACTTAGATCCTGATCCCGAATTGCAGATCATCTTCACATGATTTCACTTCAACTTAATTGTACAGATATGATTTCTTCATTCTATGCAGTTACTGATGACTACGATTACATGTTCGCTGAGAATGGCCTTGTTGCTTACAAGGATGGAAAGTTAATTGGAACACAGGTATTGTCTAAAACTCAAACATATCATCTTTGTTGAAAGAAGGGTAGTAAAAACATTCTTCATCTTAATTCCTGCAAAAACGAAACTAGTTGGAATACATGTGTCCTTTTGTATTATCAAATTGCAGGCCATAATGGAAAATAAACCATTTGAAACACTGCTTGAGATATTGACGTGCTCCTGCTTTCTTGAAGATTATTGAAGCATCTCGTACTTTTTCATATTGCTAGCTTCTCATTTTGATGACTTCATATATGCCATGCAGAGCTTTAAGTCATTTCTTGGAGAAGAAAAGCTCAAGGTTAGTACCTGATACCTTGTTTGTGAAATTATTCATATCGGATACTACAATAATTAGGCATGTTTCACCTTCTTGAAGTGTGTTACAGTAAATGTATGACCTCTTGAAACCCAGACATGTCTTTTGGAAAGGAATAGAATCTACAGTGGAGTTAAAAATCGATAACTGTTATTTTTGTCCTTTGCACCGTCTTGTTCTGTGGATGCATGCCAGCAAATCTGATGGCAGATATGACATTTTTTCACTTTCCGGCTCTCTGGATGCTGGCTACTAATTTAACAAAACAATTTCTTATTGGAAATCATTTGATGTGTGGTTAATAATATTACAGGAATTGATTAACTTCTCTCTCCGCTACATCGCTGACTTGGACATCCCCATTAAAAGGTGAATGAAACTAAGGCTGTCATTTGGCACCCGGTCATATCTGATTGAAATCTCTCCATTTTATTTTATTATAGGGGAACATTTATTGAATTCCGAAATGGGATGCTTAATGTCTCTCCCATTGGAAGAAACTGCAGTCAGGAAGAACGAGATGAGTTTGAAAAGTATGATAAGGTATAAGTTTTACATACGAGAGAGAGGAAGGACCATATCTTTATCATAATTGAGACTTGAGAGACACTTGAATTTTATCATTAGAACTTGTCTTCTCATTTACTTTTAACATAATTGAGTTCATAAATGTAATCAGGTTCACAATGTTCGCCCCAAAATGGTGTCAGTGCTCCGTGAGAAGTTTGCGCAGTACAACCTAACCTTTTCCATTGGTGGACAAATCAGTTTTGATGTAAAAAATTCTGTGTTCGCTATGTTTCCATTTGATGTAGTTTGTACCTGAGCAAAATGTTTCCGGCAGGTTTTTCCCCAAGGCTGGGATAAAACATATTGCTTGAAATACCTGGAAGAGTTTCAAGAAGTTCACTTCTTCGGAGACAAGACCTACAAGGTTGTCTAGTCTTTATACATTAGAAACTAATCTGGTTTTTTTCCTTACTCCTAAATCCTAATTATTAAATCTAACCTGTTATTGTTTCTATAATTATTTTTCTGATCAATACTTCTTCCACTATAGCCCATCTAAGGGAAATTATGTCTGCTTTCCCTTTTCCTTTGTACTTGACTAGGGAGGAAATGACTATGAGATATATGAGTCGGAGAGGACAAATGGCCACACGGGTGAGTGCGTCGTCATGCAATCAAGAAATTCACTGCCTCCAAATTGAGGCTTATGAAAATCTAAGTTGGTTTTGAACTAAACAACAAAGTATAGATAAATGCTTGATTGCAACCATGATTTATTAACACTTTTTTTTCTGCAAATCCTTCCCCTTCTGATGTGATATCGTATTTTGATTACTTGATACCAGTTACTAGCCCTGAGGACACAATAAAGCAGTGCACGAAACTATTCCTGAGCTAGCAAGATGGATGGCCTCTGATTTTTTCAACATTTCAAAGTTCTGCTGTGAGCTATTTGTGATTCTTAGACCTCGGGAAAAATCCAGAATTTGAAGGTCTACCAGCTGAGAGTACAAAGCGCTGGGATATTCAGATTCTTCCTTTCAGACATTTATAATGATGATTTTTAATCCTTTCTTCTATTATATATAGAAAGGTCAAAGGTGGTTGTTATTTCGTATTTAATATATATGTTTATAAGACATTGTACACTTTGTTGTATGAGTGACAGATTATGCCCCCTGATTTACTGAATCTTACATCGGATCTCAATGGTATTCATTGTCTGAACATGTGTGTAGGCCATTCCCGAGCTTTATCACAAGCTTTCGTAGCTTGACAATCCATTCAAGTAATGTAGCAACAATATCTGATAATCATGAACTCCTTAGACTCAAATGCAATGATGTGTGTAATTCATTAGTTGGCAAAAAGCTCCAGCTTCATGTTTCCACGCCAACATTTCTGGTTCCATTTTGTGTGACATGATGGGTACAAATGTCATTTTATACCTTGTGGAGGGAACATAAGAAACCCCCCCTCATATTGGCAGTGACCCTTCAGGGATTGGGTTATCATCTGAATAGTCGGAGGGCTGAGATTTAGGTTTACTCATTGTTTTGGAAAATCCATAACCAAGAGAGCTTCCACTGGTTTCACAAAGCTGCACATGGAGAAACATGTTTGATCATCAATATTGTTCCACACACGAGTCCGCACACACACACACATGATGAGACCTTATTATAACGTGATGAAAGATGCATAGATCATTGAAATCTGCTTACCTCTGTTAGCTCGGAGAGGTGGTGGGATCTAAACTCATTGATCGTAGCTGCTATCTCCGAGGCGGGCAATTTTGCCTGCAAAAAGCATAGTCATTATCAACTAACTGATGAACTAGGAGACACCGGCAAGCACAGCATTCAAACAATTATTTTGAGGGTGAAAATATTTTGAATGAAGGCAGATTATCAGATGTGCAATGTGCATCTCATTGAGAGAGAGAGAGTTATAGTCAATCTACTTACTTGTGCAAGAACAGCAGCTGCTAACTGCAAACTAGGTTCCAACGTCTCAGGGACAACCTGAATTTTTTTAGAGTAACTTATTCGCAATAATGATAGATTCCTACCAATACTCCATAAAAACATGTACGCATGGACTGCTCTAGTAAGTTATTCAATAGAAAGGAGACAATCAAAAGAAATGAAAGAAGAATACCGCTGTTGCACCAGCTTTTTCCAGGTTGATTCCATGATCGACATCATGAGCACGGACGAATGTTTTAACGTTGGGAAAATACTTGCTCAAAGCCCAAACAGTTCTATAATTTGCTCCTGGACTATCTAAGGTTATTGCTGCAGCACATGCTCTTTCAGCACCAATTTTATGGAGGACCTAAAACAAGAAATCAAAGCTAGTGAAAGATTTCCTTCATTTCTTGAAGAAACATAATTAAAATTCTGATCATTTTGATCACCTCTCGACTACCGGCGTCACCAAAGTAAACAGGAAGGTCAAGTGCACGTCCATATGCAACTCGATCGCTGAAATGATTAAAGTCGAGTATAATTATATTAAGTGCTGGCAAGAAAGAGGAGCCTTCTCATCCAACTCTATTAGAAATCAAGAATTGTCTTTTCCAACTTAAGTTACATTGAACTCAAGAGTTACCCAAGTATCCCTTCTATTTATAATAATGTAGAAGTAACTTTGGATGAGACTTTTAGATGTTCAAGATCCACTGATGACCCAAATAAGTTTTTCCATGAACTCTGGGTACAACAAAGTTGTGTTCAACATAAGCTAAAACTCTTCTCTTTGTGTTACACTTTAAATAGTTTAGAAGTTATTAGGTTCTAATGTTCTAATGTCATGAAGAACGTTAGAGCATAGTGCAAGGTCACAACGCAGAATTCTCTTAGCCAAACTTCTACCATTTTAGTATCAACACACCATGATTCTTGGATTAGCCTGACATGGGTAGTGCTCATTTTTGCTAGCCATTACACTTGCTTCTTGAAGGTCAAGTGCACGTCTATATGCAACTTGATCGCTGAAATGATTAAAGTCGAATATAATTATATTAAGTGCTGGCAAGAAAGAGGAGCCTACTCATCCAACTCTATCAGAAATCAAAGATTGTCATTTCCAACTTAAGTTACATTAAACTCAAGAGTTACCCAAGTATCCCTTCTATTTATAATAATGTAGAAGTAACTTTTGATGAGACTTTTAGATGTTCAAGATCCACTGATGACCCACATAAGTTTTTCCATGAACTCTGGGTACAACAAAGTTATCTGTGTTCAACATAAGCTAAACCAAATAGCCTATTTGTCTTTGTCCACTTTATGTTTTCTTGGAACTTGAAAGACGACCCTAAATGGTTGTGACATGATGTGACTGCAACATAAAAAATGTTCATGACCTTCAAGAAGCAAGTGTAATGGCTAGCAAAAATGAGCACTATCCATGCCAGGTTATCCAAGAATCATGGTGAGTTGATACTAAAATGGTAGAAGTTTGGTTAAGAGAATTCTGCGTTGTGACCTTGCGCTATGCTCTAATGTTCTTCATGACATTAGAACATTAGAACCTAATAACTTCTAAACTATTCAAACCGTAACACAAAGAGAAGAGTTCTACCTATTGACATCAAGTGCAACAAATGGAATCAACCGTTCCGAAAGAAGCTGGGCGATAATCTGTAATTTCAAACTGAAATCAGACATACCGGATGATGGAAAATCTCAAATTGAAATTAACCAAATATGTTTCTAATGATAATTAAGGCATTTCATAAACTATGAATTGAAGATTAGAATATACCTCGCCAACACGTCCAAAACCACATAATATAATATGACCCTGTAAGTCATCAGTCTAGAAAAAATTCCAAAAAAGGAAATTAGGAATATAAAGGTACTAATACAGCCAAAAAAACTACATGCTATATGTATAATATCATACAACCATCTAAATACTAAATCCTTCTCCTTAACTGTTAAAAAAGAATCAAAAGAATGTTCGAATTACTCATTTTGCAGTTATATCTTCCTAAATTACAAGAATAGTATATGTATCCCAAAATGCTATATTGAATAGTGAAATCTTGATAGCGGGAAAGGATTGGACAATTTGAAACACTTAAGAGAAGATAACAATGCCAGCATGACTGTGAACAATAGACACTTAATTCATGCAGGAGATTTTTGCAGTTCACCTCACTTTCAACAGGCAATAGACTCCGAACATCATGCTGCTCAAAGCGAGAGGCTATAAATTGGCCTCCGGCAGCTAACCAAGGAGTTAGGGCCATTGATATCCCAACCACGAGAAACAGCAAAGACGACAACTGTGGAGACATTATACCCTGGAAAATAGGCCAAATCATTACAGAATTGCTTCATAGTATTGTGTTGAAACACTTATTCACACATCCCAAATGCTTATGCTATTTTTTGAGTTCTAATGACCCATGGCAAGTAGATATCTTAACAAGTAATCCCTATTTGTAAGTTGAAAATCATAAGGAGGGTCTGGTGCAGTTCAACCAGGAATCATAATAGGTAATACCTCCTTCAAAGCCATATGCTGCAACTATACAAAGCATTGTTGGTGTAACTTGAAAAAATTTATGGTTACTTTTGTGCACTTAGCAGGCCTTTTAATTTTAGAAGACTTATCCAGGAAGCTACTCTTGTATATAAAAGAAGCCTCGCTCCTTCTGAAAGAGACTTGTCTAGAATTTTGATTGCTTGAAGCAGCGCCAGTTGCGCATGGGCAAAAAAGATTGTTTGTCTCTTTTCATAGAATTCCTGTCGAGTTTGTGCTCTTGTTTTGTGATTGATTTCCCTTCACTCTAACACACTGTCTTAGAAATCATAGCATAATACTTAGGATATGTGGATATGAATCAATAACGTTGTTCTCAACCAACAAGCATTACACCAGAAAATTAATATGTGAGATATAAAAAGGTGTTAATGAACTCTCTGAGAAGAAAATATATCCCTACTAAGCAGTAGGTTATGCAAACAGGTATAATTTGTTTGAGAACCTGATTGACAGCTTCACCAAAAGCTACGAATGCAAATTCTCCACCAGGTGCTAGAAGGAGACCAACTCTTACTGATGATACAATTGAGATGCCAAAAATTCTACCAATAATTGCAACCAAGATGGTTTTTCCAGCAATTAAAAGTGCTAAAATTCCTGTAATAACTGGGAAGTTCGAAAATAAAAGTTTTGGATCAATCGACATTCCGACCTGTAAAGAAATAGCATTTTTTGTAAGAGATGTATGAGAGAGAAACAGTAGCAAGAGTGACTAGAAGAGGCACAAGAAACATTTAACAAACAAAACACAAATAATGAAACATTTAAAATTCAAACTTCAAAGATGAAATTACACGGAATAGAAACTCTGGAAGCAACAGACTGAGCAAAGCAAGAGTTTAATAGACAATGAAATGCATTTAAAAGGACTTGAAAAACTAGAACGATTGTTAGGATTTGTATATACTGAAAGTATACTTTATATAGATGTTTTGTATTGTAAAACCTTATTTCCTTTATATATGAGAATAAAGTTATTTTGTCACTGGTTTGCATTCTATATTCCGATGTTATGCTTATCTTAGCTAATAGATGATACGGATGTGGTTATTGCATTGATATGCAATTCATAGTAAGATAAGTTCTTATCTGCTAATAGTGAAGAACAAGGTCTCGAAATTGTTATTCTTAGTCTGTGTTGATAATATTGAGTATATTATGCACTACTTTATGTATTGGGAAGTGCAGGTTTTTCATAACCCAATATCTTGGTACGTCGGGTATAGGTGATTAGTTTGCGAGAAGTACCAAGTGTTATCACATAAAATCGTGTCTCGGGTAAACCCGAGTTGATGATATCCCCTTGAAGAGCTCGAAAATGATTATTATACAAAACTAACCAGTTAGATTTATTTCCAGTATAATAATAAAAATTTGAGTTGTTCGACTCTTAAAAAATATAGTAATTAATTAATAGCTGTCAGCAAGCTTAAGTTAATTAAGGGATATTCGAAATCTTAAACACTAGAAATAATTAATTGAAAAGAGCTCGTAATGCAATATTAATTATATAGTGGAGTAAATTAATATTAATAGACTTAATTAAGTTGCGCTCAACTTAATAGAGTTAAGTCGGCCTAGTCCTAATGTTCCTAGGAATCCCTAGCTTAGCTCACCATCCCTATAAATTATAAATACCTATAAATAAGGGCTGGGGACGAAAATTATAAGCATCCCTACACAGGAAAATCTTGCCCCCCAACCTAGTGTGTGTCGAGTATATTGTGTTTATTTTGCTGTTATTTTCGTTCTCTGCACAGTCATTAGGTTTGTCAGTTTGTCCACCCACTAGACAAGCTGTAGGAGGGAATATGCTAGAAGATTTATACGATTGAATTGTTGGTAGAGTGACGGGAGTTGCAAGCAATCTACAACAATTTACAAATAAAAGATTTTGCTCGGAAAGGTAAATTAATTTTATCCCAGCGGTTGAACTCTTAATACGGTTCCATCAAAAAGTAGGAGAGTGAGAGAGAGAGAGAGATGAGAACTTTATACAGACGATGACTATAGTCACCTAAATATGGGATTTTACCGTCATGAAGAAGAGACCTAAGAGAAGTCCACGGTATGGAGCAATATCAGATTCAACCTGCAATGAGAATTCTGTTTCTGCTAGTAGCAAGCCTGCTAAGAATGCTCCTAAAGCCATGGAAAGACCAGCCTGTGTTTAGATAATGTATCAATTACATTAATAATAGTATGCAAGAAATATTATGATAATGATGCGCAACACCCATAAAAAACTATGAGTAACATAAGTTCTCCTACCCTGGCAGTTAGTAGACTAGTCCCCAAGATAACAAAAAGAGTATTTGCTGAAAATATTTCTGCATTTTGATTCTCCGCAATTTGTTTATAAATTGGGCGAAGAAGCTGCACAAGGAAGAAAAACTGGAAGTCATTTTTCCAAGTGATAAATGACCTAACAGCATACAGTAGGAACAACATTAAGCTTAATATGGCTTGTAATATGTTATACATCCTGTCAACTTTAGCAGCAATGGCATAAAAGCTTAACCAGAACTGTTTACAATATGACTTCAGTCGACAGGATAAACTCCACCATCACCAACAGGGAATGGTTCAACCATAACTTAAAGAACCATATATTACCAGGCGTCCTCCAGCTATTATGACAGAGATGGCAACAACTGCCTTAACAGCAGCCATCCCAAGAGCTTCTGCAATGGCCTGGAAACCAACCTGAAAACCATAAAGGTATATATTGTCATAACCACATCAACTGCAGAGTCAGTTAGAAAGATGTTTAAGCTATTACAGTAGAACAAACAAACACAAGAATAAAAGAATAGTGTGGTACTTGTTAGACAATATAGCATCTTATGACCTAGCTTTAATTCGAATGACAATGACGAAAGAATAAAATATTATCCGGTAAGATAAAAATAATAACAGAATGAAATGTTTACCCCTCCTTTGGAAGATGTCGGCGAAATAAGGGGTATCAGTATAAGCAAAACCACCACAGCCAAATCCTAGAATTAAATAAAGAAAAATACGTAAGTAGGTGCCATGCTTTAGGAAGAAAGTCACATGAATTGTTTGGACCAAACATACATAACAGGAAATAGATACTAAACCCAGAGTATGCTGATACCTGGAAGAGTAATACAGAAAATGTTGCACGCCCATGGCGTGATGTGCTCTCCCCACGCTCCTGCAATACCTGTATGTGTGCAACAAATATTCTTTCAGCTAGCTATGTGGCACTAATATCTCAACACGTTTTTACCAAATTACAGTTTATAAATGAAATAGATATTAAAGCAGGTTTTTTTCCAATTGAAATTAAGCAATAGGAAAAACAGGGATGATTCGTAGAACCCAAGATTTTGCAAAAATCGCTAAAAGATCAAATGATGCCTACCTGAAGGACTACAGCAGTCGAAGACAAAGCAAGACCATTGCCAATGACAATTGCAGCCGGACCGGGCAGCCCAGAAGCATAACGAGCAAGTAAGCCAACAACCACAGCTGTCACCAAGACCTGTATATGTTCGGACACATTGAAAATGAAATGGCGTACTTGTGCTTATCATCCTATCTAATGAATATCCGCCTTCAGAATGAAAGTTGTACAGTTTCAAGTCACCTGAGAGGAACCCAATCCAAAAACATATTTCTTCATGGAACTTAGTCTCTCAACAGAGAGCTGCAAGAAAATAGTAAGTTAAAGATCACATGGCTATGGACATACAGGTTGATGATGAATCAATCTGAAAATTCCAAAATTGGCTTGGTGCTCTACCTCAAGGCCGATATTAAACAGTAAGAAGACAACTCCAAATTCTGCTATTGCCTTAGTTTCATGAACATTACGTATAATAGAGAGACCATAAGGTCCAATTAAGATCCCAGCAGCCAAATATCCAAGAACAGGGCTGCCTACAATTGCAGCAGAGAAGATTCAAGTACTAGAATTTGTTGCATACAATCTTCGGCAGCAAAAAGGCTTCTCTCACATATTAAAACAGAGAACAGGTAAATTATAAACATAAACATAAAAAATATGTCCGGAGGATAACTGTATCTAACTCATACTATAGACTATTAGGCATTAGCATATGAAGCCCAGGTCCCGGGAAAGAACTTGAACTGGAAACATTGTTTCGTATCACGTGAATTATCTGTATGATGATCAACTATTTGACAGAGAGTTAGGGTGCAAATGCACAGATTCCACTTACCTCCAGGAATTTTTTGGAAAATAGGCACAAATATAACACTTGCGAGTAGCAACCACAACATATCAAACAGGGAAGCTTCCTCCTCATTTATCTGAAGAAGAATCAGAGCTAACTGGATTAAGAAATTGATACATAAGGATATCTATCATATCATGGTAACATGGGAATGATAGGTTTTATCTAAATTAAACAACATGAGAGAGAGAGAGAGAGAGAGAGAGAGAGAGAGAGAAGTGGAGTCTTGCCTCTTGATGAGGAAGCAACTCCATTAAATTCTTTATTTCATTGGGAAGCTTTCTTATATATCTGACCAAAGGTCTTGTGGTAGCTGATACTTCACCAATACTAGTGGTAATGATGTCTGGCTGCTGAAAAAACTGAGCTACCTTTTCACCACGATGGTTATAATAGGCAATTCTGCGATGAATATCAACAATGTATTTGTAAAGCAGCATGCTTTTCAATACAGAAAAATCAGAAGAGTCCCAGTTTCCATTTGAGCGAACTACTATAAGCATATACATTTTCAGATATTTATTAATTTTCATGTATTCAATTAACTAGGTGAATACCCAGTCTGCAGAAGCCACTCAAAAACTCTCCAGGGGAAAGGAGAAATCATACCCTGCTCCAACAAGTATTGACCCAAATACAAGCTTTGGCAATTGCTGCCTAGCAGACTCCACAAGACCACAGAAAACTGAAGCTGGTGAGAACTCTTCCTCATCTGCAGCAAAAGAGAAAAAAGAAGCAGAAAAGAACCGGGATGATTTCTTTATAAATGCTTTTGGAGCATTTAAAGGAAAACCATCCCTTGTTGATTCTTTCTGCATTTCCTGTACCTTGCTATGTATAGTTTTTAGTTTCTCAGGCTCAGTTTCAGTATCCTTAGATAAACTTAATTTTCCATTCTCTTTGTCACTATCATTCAGGAAACTTTGTTCCAATGACTGGCCATCTGGAGATGTTTCAAGTACTTCTGCAACCTCAAGTGGCGGATTCAGGTCTCCCTCAACAGCGCCATCTGCAGAAATTACTTGAGATGCCTCTGTCAAGATAGTTCCCTCAACCATAGAATCTACAATATTGATATTGGAAAGGGCAAGGTTCTTCTCTGCCCTCTGCAATGCAATCTCAGCATCATCAACACACTGTGCAGCCAGAAGTTCATGTGCAACAGCTTCCTCTGCTAAAACCATTATATTGGCTACTTCTTCCTCTGCTTTAGAAGCACTGATTTGAGCTATTTCTGCTACCTCATTCAACCTATCTACTTCCTTTTGCACCTCTGCTTTTCTGTTTTGAACCCTTCTTAGCTCAGCCTCACAATTTGCTAAATGATCTTTACACTCTTGTATGTCCTCTTGAGCTGCCAAAAGTGCTTCCTCTTGATTAAATTCTTCAGCTCCACCTACATATCCAGAATAGATTTCTTTTGCATTAGGTAACCTGTTGTTTTCAGTATCAATTTTCATTGAATCCAAGAGCACTTGGAGTCTTGCTTCAGCAAAAGAAAGAGCTAATGCAGCCTTCTGGACACCTTCTTGAGCAATAGCCTCTTCATCTATTATCTCTTGGATGTCCTGGAGGGCATCATTTACGTCAACCCAAGCTTTTGTAGCTTCATCCTTCGACGCTATTGCAGCTTCCGATATCCTCTGGGCTTTTTCCTCATATACTATACTGTTACGCCGCGTAATTTCCAAATCTTTCAGTGCTTTCTGCAATAAATCTCTTAACTCATCCAAACTAGGAGACCCAAATTCTCCTTTTGCCTCCCCTGATCGCTCACTGGAGGAACTAGACTCAAGGCTACTGCCATCGTTTCTACTTTCAGTGCTTTCGACATCTCCACTGTTTCCATTTATATAAGTTACTGAATCATTTCCCTGACAATATGACAGTCCCACATGCTTCGAAATTCTGAAATCGCTGATATTGTTATAAATGGAAGAGTTATTAAAGCTAAAACGCTGCAATAGAAATTTCCCTTCACTAGTAACACTTGGAACGTCGGTGCTGGCACAGTAAAAACTCTTCTTCTTCTTCAACCTCTTTGGTGAATTTGCTCCCAACACAAGTCTTGAATCTCCAAACAATTGATAGTGAAAACCTCTATGCCCCAATCGTGTAGAAAAATTCAAGCACTCCACTGTCCTGTAACTTGCAATTTCACCTCCGTAAATTACACCTGTAGATGATAGGCTACATGCAACCTCCATCGGTCCTAATTCAGAAGGAATAAATGTGCGTCAATACAACCTTCACTATACCAGAAACTCATAGGCTTCAGATCAACCTGAAATTATCAAATAAATGAACCCCCAAAAAACAAAAACGTCAAGGAACAATGAAAGCTCTACCACCATCGAAAGCCTTTAGCATTAGAGGAAATGCATATAATTGGGAACTATTCCAAGTTGTTCTTGCATGTGAGCATCCAAATACGGTGTATTAACACACAAATTGCAAAGTCAGTCATCTCCCAACATATATCACATCCGAGTGTACAATAGTACTATACAGACATATACATACTGATATCGCATGCATAGAGACGTTGAGCATCTCTATGTTCAAGTTGCTTAAGATCATGATCACACGGTGTGATTCACACCAATAAATCTCTGATTATTATTTTATTTTATTTTCCGTTTCCATCTCTCTGTTCTCACACATCTCTCAGTGACCTAGCATCGAACACTAGTTGCAGAAATGAACTCCAACAAAATTCATCACAGTAAACTCAGAAAAATGCAGTCGTACCGCCCTCCCCCACCCCCACCCCCCAACTACTCAACTAACTAATAAGTACTCTTTACAATCAATAATCTCTATCACTCTTGATGCATGACAAAACAATACAAAACTGAGAAAAACTCAGGAAATTTGAAACACGCAGTG
The DNA here is from genome assembly GCA_034509125.1 of Monilaria moniliformis. Lineage (NCBI taxonomy): Eukaryota > Viridiplantae > Streptophyta > Magnoliopsida > Caryophyllales > Aizoaceae > Monilaria > Monilaria moniliformis. The sequence continues at coordinate 17,119 of JAYDZE010262842.1, forward strand.
AGTATAAGAAATGTAAAGCAGAACTGACCGTTAACAATATCCGAAGCATCCAGCTGAGTGAAAATGGAGTCGGAAATTTTAGAGGGGAGAAAAGTTGAGGAGCCATTAACGGAAATGATAACGAAGTTTAGTTCGCAGTTACGAGATTTGCCTTACGCGAACGGCTAGTTTGACGGCAGGGTTAGTGAAGAAGATTTTTTATTTCGGATATTTATATATTTATTTCGCGGTTTCAGATTGGATAAGTAATCATATTCAGCCGATGATAAGTCTGTGGAGCCCGTTTAATCTCTTATTTTTATCCTATATTTGTTTGCTTACACGTACAATTAATCTGTTTATACTTTATTTTTAGTAAGTCAACTATCCCACTCACAAGAGATCGACATTACAATAATCATGCATGCAATATCAACTAGTTTCTCAAGAGAATTACGTACGTCACTCAACCTGAAGAAAGAAAATCAAAATAAAGATTGCATGCATAATATTTAAATGACTAAAGTTCATTTGGTTCTATATATGGTCATTTTACGATTTTGGTTCGTAACATTATGTTTGTGGTCTTCAACATTACGAATCGGTCCATTTTAGCCTAAAAACTGACAAATCGTTAAATTTTAACGGTCAACACAATTTTGTCCCAATTAATCACTTAAACACTATTAATTAAATAGTTAAACATAGACTGAAGTCTATTTTTTGTCCTAAACATATGGTTATTTTACAATTTTGGTCAAGCACATTATGTTTGATAGATTTTAGTTTACGAATCGGTCCATACCATATTTAATTAATTAATAATTATTTTTAACATTATCTAAGTCTTATGATTTTTCTTTAATTTCAGTTTTTTGTTTTTGCAACATATTTAACTAACTTAAACAAATTTTATTAGTTTTTTCTAAAATAAATATATCAATTAGTAAATAAATAGATTAAACTTGAACTCATTCAAACTTGAAATTTCCTCAATACTCAGAGGAATTTTATCGAATAGGTTGTTTGCTTACAGATTCAAAACTTCCAATTTCTTCAATTTTCCGAAATCTTTCGAAACTTCACCGCCTAGATTGTATATTAAATCCTGCCTAAATAAATGTTTTATGTTCTGGTGTAATTCCTCAAGTGGATAAGTCATGGTATTTGGTTGAGATTGATATCCCTATAAACAATCTCCGGTGAAGTTCCAAAAGATTTTGAAAAATGAAAGAAATTGGAAGGTCTGAATCTGTATGGAAACAACAATTTGGTAAAATGCCGCTGAGTATTGGAGAAATTTTATTTCAGAAAAACTAATTAAATTTGTTTAAGTTAATTGAATATGTTGCAAAAACAAACAAAACAAAAAAAGAAAAGATCATTTATAAGACTTAAATAATGCTAAAAATAGTTACTAAATAATTATTAATTAATCAAATATGGTAGAAGAAAAAAATCGGTGATACTGAAAATGGACATATTCGTAATGTTAAGGACCAAAAGCAATCAAACATAATATTCTAGACCAAAATCATAAAATGACCATATGTTTAGGACAAAAAATGGACAAGTCTATGTTTAAGTATTTAATTAATAGTGTTTAAGTGGTTAATTGTGTCAAAATTGTGTTGACCGTTAAATTTTAACGATTCCGTCAGTTTTTTGCATAATAAAATGGACCGATTCGTAATGTTAGCAAACTATAACGAACATAATGTTATGAACCAAACCGTAAAATGGTCACATGTTTAGGACTAAAAATGGACTTTATTCTATTTAAATTACCAAAATTAAAGAATATATATTGTCAAATAATATATATGAAAAATTAAATAGGAACAACAGCATTTATACGACGTCATATATAGTGCCAACAACATATGCAAAAAAAAAGAAAGAAATGAAAAGCTCATAACATTAATTGGACTATGTATATCTCCCAGGCCTGAAATGAAACATCTAGGTTTCCTCTTTAGGCTTGTCAGCATCATCGTCATCTTCGGGTTTGTCCTCGTCGGCAGCGGGGGCGGGGTCCTCCTCGGCAAGGGCGTCCACGTCGACAGCCTCCATGCTGGCGCTCTTCTTGTGGGAGGCGGCATCGAGGACATGCTGGTAATTTCCCTTCTCCATGAAGAGCTGCTGGAAATGGTGCTTGCAGTAGAGCACCCCATCTAGGGCTGCATAGGAGGAGTGGGTCAGGGGGCACCCCCCATGGGCACACTTGAAGCATGACTTGTGGTATGATTCTCCCTCCATAGTCATCTGCATATATACATCATTCCACCACTTTCAATCTAATTCTCGCCTCTTCCTCTCTCTCTCTCTCTAAATATAAATAGAATGTAAGTGACCTTATCAAGTGGGTAGACAGTCTTGGTGCAGGCAGCACATTTGTCTTGGGTGCCAGAGAACATGGCAGACAGCTTGCTGGGTGC
>JAYDZE010262953.1:0-19534 GCA_034509125.1 Monilaria moniliformis
TGCAGATGGGACACACCTATCCATGTGGATGCAGCTAGTGGTGGATTTATTGCACCATTTTTGTACCCAGAATTGGAGTGGGACTTTAGATTGCCGTTGGTGAAGAGTATTAACGTGAGCGGCCACAAATATGGGCTTGTTTATGCAGGAATTGGGTGGGCAATTTGGAGAAGCAAAGAAGATTTACCTGAAGAGCTTATCTTCCATATTAATTATCTTGGTGCTGATCAACCCACTTTCACTCTCAACTTTTCCAAAGGTATTTTTCTTTTCTTTTTTCAATTATCCTAATTTTCTTAACCAAGCTAGTAAAAATTAGATCATATTCAAATAAAACTCATAAAAAAAGCTAGTACAGATTAGATCAATTCAAATAAATTGAAAAAACAACTCACATATAAATGCAAATCAAACCAAAAACCTCTTAATATAAAGACTTTTGGTGTCTCAACTTTGCTATTTTTAATATACCTCATCGTCACATTATAATCTTTGCAGGTTCCAGTCAAGTTATTGCTCAATATTACCAACTCATCCGCTTAGGCAATGAGGTAGGACATCATCAACACAGTTGTTATATATGATGAAAAATAATCACAAAATGGATGAAAAACTGGAAATTTGTGTTAAAATGTGTTTAATTATACAGGGGTACCGTAATATAATGGAAAACTGCCAAGAAAACGCTATGGTGCTGAAGGAAGGTCTGGAGCAGACCGGGCGGTTCAACATCGTGTCCAAGGACAACGGCGTGCCCTTGGTGGCGTTCAGCCTCAAGGACAGCAGCCGCCACACCGAGTTTGAGATCTCCGAGATGCTCCGCCGCTATGGCTGGATCGTCCCTGCCTATACCATGCCGCCCGACGCCCAGCACGTGACGGTGCTGCGCGTCGTCGTCCGCGAGGACTTCTCCCGGACCTTGGCGGAGAGGCTCGTCATGGACATTCAAAAGGTCCTGCAGGAGCTCGACAGGCTCCCCTCTAGGGTTACAGCGAAGCTCACCGCGGCCGTGGAGGATAACCACCACCATGCGCCAACCGTTAAGAAAACTGCGATCGAGGTGCAGAGGGAGATCACGGCTACTTGGAAGAAGTTTGTTGCTGACAAGAAGAGGACTAACGGCGTGTGCTAACTTGCATGGTTAAAGGGAATCACAATTGATTATTGGCTGCTCTAATTATTTACTTTATTTTTTGTTTTTACTAGCTTAATTGTGTAACTGTGTGCGGTACAGGTTACCTTCATCTTCTTGTATCAATTGTGTTTCATATACCGTGGAAACCATGATTTTGTTAATTTAATACATACTTTTGTTCATCTGTCTTTGTCGTGATAAATTCAAAATCACTTGTAATATAAATCACTTTGCTTGAAAAGCAATCGTTACAAAAAAAAAAAAAAAAGGTTTAGTGAGCACTTAATTTAATTCATATTTTTATTCATCAGTTTTTTTCATGATAAATTCAAAATCACATTTAATATAAATCACTTTACTTGAAAAGCTATCGCTACAAAAAAGAGAGGTTTAGAAGTGCTTGCTATACAGACAAAAGTGCTTGATAAAATAGAATTACCTTAATACTGAAAATGCTCAATATGAGGCTCGTCGGTAATTTAGCGAGCACCGAGTCTTTACCGAGCACATGCCAGTGCTCGGTAAGTAAACGACCATGTTTAGATGACAAAACGAGCACCGAGTCTTTACCGAGCACATGCCAGTGCTCGGTAAGTAAACGACCATGTTTAGATGACAAAACGAAGACAGATACTCAGTAACAAATTGTAAAATTTTGAAATGTTTTCAAATAAATATTAACTATGATATATTATAATATTAACTATGATATATTATATTATAATAAATTTTATTTTTATGATAAATATTATTAATATTATAGGATAGGATAACAATAATGAGATAGTGAATTCAGTAAGTGTCCATCCCTCTGTGGAGTTCCCTTTTTCCAATGGATTTTAGGATCTTATGATTCTTATCCATTCACTTTATGTAATTACATAACATAGTACCTGTAAAATAAACAAGTAGATAAACGAAGTACGACATACAAAGCAAAACGAACAACCTATAATAACTATTTCACAGCGCCGACGCTATGAACACTCCGGTTTTCCGGTCAGCCACCGCATCGCCACCTTGCAACATCCTCTCGAGCTCCTTCACGAACACTTCCATGGCATTCGCTGGCAAGCATATCGGAACCACTACTCCATCCTCCCCATTTTTATTCTTAAAAGGAATGTAAAAGCTCGCGACGCCGGGAATCGCACCGACACCGCCCTTTGCCGGACCGCCGTACGCCGGTTTTCCCCACCCGAAATCCACTTGCCCGAAGCCGGCGTGCGTCACATCGGACACCAGGTAGCTCCGCACCACCGTGAAATGCGGGCGGTTCCTAATCACCATCAGATCCGCCAGCGATTTCATATACTCCTCCGTCACGTCGGCTTTCGTCTTCCTCACGAGCTCCAGCGCGTAATGCAGCGGATTTTTCGACAAGTCGCCGGCGGTGGCTATCGCTACGGGGAAAGCGAAAGCATTACCGTAGTATCCGGTGGGGAGCGGCGGATTGAACCGCGTCCGAGAATTCACGATGCACAGGATTCTGACCTCCTCCTCAGGTTCCGGTGAGATGGCGATCGTACGGAAACGCCAAAGGCAGGCTGTGAGGAGCTCGAAGGTGGAGCAGCCGCGCAGGTGCGGAGGGAGGAGGCTGCGGAGGGCGGAGAACTCGGCGGCGCCGAAGAAGAAGGAGCGGTGCACCATGTCGTCCAGTGGGATTAGAGTTCCTTTGGTGTCTGGAACGTCGTCGTATTCATGGTGCGTGCAAGTCACGCTCGGCGGGTTCCGCGCGTTGAGGAGGTGTCTGTCCCAAACGGGTGGGATGGAAGGGGCTTCAGCGCCGCGTGCAAGTTCGCCGACCGCCGACATAAATTGGACTAGTCCGGCGGCGTCGCTCATCGTATGATTGAGGCGGAGAGCAAAGATGAAGCCTCCGCATTTAAGGCGCGTGACCTTCAAACGACAAGATTTCAGAAATAGCTTTTTGAATATTAATATTTTCACATAAATATAATTTTTCTTGACGAAGACATTGAGTAGACGTCTCCTGGTTACAACCTTCTTCTACTTTAACCCAAATAGATACAAAAAATTACATATTCTGCAGAAGTATTGTATAGGCAGTAAAATATACCTGAATCAACAATAAAGGGCAATTGAGCACTTGGGTGGATCCAGGGACATCGTAAAGCAACTCTTCCAGGCATGGGAAGGGCGGCTGAAGAGCGTCTCCGAACTGCTGCAGCGTTACATCCGCATCAGCCTCGATGAACATCACACCCTCTCCGGTGCATTCCACCACCAGCTTCCGGGCAGCGCTCTCCCTCAGTCTCCCGGCAAAAGGGTAGTAGAAAACCAAAGCCTTGGCAATGGCATCACGGATCACATGCACAAGATCCTTCCCATCCTGGGAGGGATTCCTCCGGTAAAATTGAATCACCGGAATTTGGAAGCGAAGGCCCTCTTGATCATCGATGTCTGAAAGAAGCTTAAATTCATGAGGCGTTGGCTTTGCCGGAGCGACCAGCTCTGGGTTTTTTCTTGCCACTTTGAAGGTTAAAGTCTTGGTTGACTCCATCTCACTACGTATTAGCTTGATTTAGAATGGTCTGTGTGTTTGTGTTTTGTGAAAGAGGGAGAGAAGAGTGGTGAGAATATAGTGAGGTCTCATGGGTATAATGTGTATGGCTATTTATAGAAAATGCTCCAGTGTGAATATATATATAGTTGTAGTTGAAACTAATCATTTTTATTGCAGAAGTAATACCAAATCATATTCGTCCAATTTTGAGATCTGATGGACAGAATTAATGACACGTGACATTTTTTTTTATTTTAATAGCAAAAGCTTATTTTTGTGAAATCAACACTGGGTGGTTATGGTAAACGACGTTTTTATGGTCACATGTTTATTTATAATGGGTTATGCAGTTATGACAACAACCGAGAATTATGAAGAGAAGTTATTTATAATATATTTTCGATTATGGTAACATGCACGGATTTATAATAATGAGTATTCACAAATATTATGATGACATCTAATACGTTATACAATGATATCGGTGTTGTGAAATCCATATATGTTTATTGTTATATAATAATATCGATTATTTTGTAATAAAGAGGATCCACAAATGTTACAATGACATCTAATATAATGTATAATGATATCAGTATGCTTATATGCATATATCAGATATTATTCTTAAGCTCACAATGAGGTCCATCATGATCCACCATCTGAGTCACGATGGTGCCCATCACGACGGTGGACCACAGTGGTCTTTTTGAGCCCTCGAACAATCTCATTTGCTACTTGGTCTTTAATATGATCTATTTGTCTTCGAAGGAACTTCGCACGAACATTTTATCTGTCTTAATAGGAGTTCTGTAGAAAACGTTATGACAGTTCTATGAAAACTATCAAATGTTGTTCTTAAGCTCATGATGATGCCCACTGTAACCATGATGGTAGGCCACGATGGTTGTTTTGAGCCCTTAAACGATCTACTTTATTTTTAGAACCTCTAATATGATCTATTTGTCTTAGAGTTTTGTGTAAACATCTTATGCACCTCAATCGGAGTCTTGTAAAGAACAACATCTGACATTTTTCGTGAGCTTAAGAACAACATCTGACATTTTTCGTAGAACTATCATAACTTTCTCTGCGGAACTGGTAAGACGCATAAGATGTTCGCATGAAACACTTTCGAAGATGAAAAAATCGTATTAGAGGCCCAAAAGTAAATGAGATTGTTTGGGGGCTTAAATAGATCATTGTGATTCACCATGGTGAGCTAAAGAACAATATCTGACAATTTTCGTAGAACTGTTATAATTTTCTTTACAAAACACCAATTGAGGAGCATAAGATGTCTGCATGAAGTTTTTTCGAAGACGAAAAGATCAAGTTAGGCGCCCTAGAAAACAAGGAGATCGTTTGATGTTTCAAATAGACCATCGTGACCCACCATCGTGGTCACAGTGGGCACCATTGTGACTCCCTATCGTGAGCTTAAGGACATCTGACAGTTTTCGTAGAACAATCATAACTTTGATTGAGGCGCATAAGATGTTTGCGCGAAGCTTTTTCAAAGACGAAGAGGTTGTAATAGAGGACCCAGAAGCAAAAGAGATCGTTTTAGGGCTCAAACAGGCCATTGTGACCCACCATCGTGGTCACGGTGGGCACGATCATGAGCGTAAGAACATGTGACAGAGTTTGTTGAACTATCATAACTTTCTCTATAAAATTCTGATTGATGCACATAAAATGTCTGCACTAAGCTCTTTTGATGATGAAGAGATCGTATTAGAGGCCCCAAAAGTAATGGATATCGTTTGAGGGCTCAAACAGATTATCATGACCCACCATTGTGGTTACGGTGGGCACCATCGTGAGCTTAAGAATAATATCCAATAGTTTTTCATTGAACTGTCATAACTTTCTCTACTGAACTCTGATTGAGATGCGTAAGATGTATGTGTGAAGCTCTCTCTCGAAGAAGAGATCGTATTAGAGGCTCTTGAAACAAATGAATTTGTTTGAAGTTTTATATATACGAACAAACTCTGTTACACAAAAATTAATGCTTCAAATCTGTATTTTTTAATTTTTGGTATTTTTGTGAATAAAAAGACCCAAAAAATTCAAAAATGCCAAAAGAGAAGCCATTTCCCTTTTGACTGCTTTTTCAGTCAAATGGGATGCAACTTAATTTTTTAATCAAAATAGTATAGATTTTTAATTTTTTTAAATAAAATATATAACTTGTCTTTTTAGACATGGTATATATATTGATTATATAATGAAATATTTTAAATTAGTGATAATACAAAAAAAAAGCTCTAGTTATCTGAAAACTAAATAAATACCTCAAATTCTTGGTAATTGTAACAAAATACACAGACTAATTGAAAACAAGAAAATACTCCAATTTTTGAATTTCGACATGTTTTCTCAAAATTACCTAAAGATTCAATACATCATTTTTTTCAAAAAATGTCATGTCATTTCCAAAAAATCCACATTGGATCATGTCCAGAATCTGTGAACGAAAGTTAAGCAACGAGGTATATTTATTAGTTTTCATATAATTCACGTGTTTTATTGTAATTACTAATAATTTTTTTTTTAAAAAAAGAGGATGAATAATGGTTCTCCATTTACCCCCATGGTGACTCGAACATCCGACCTATTGGGGAGGCGGAATTTCATAAAGGAATTTTTGGTATTTTTGTTAGTTTTGAAATAGTTCATTTATATTATAACTATAAATAATTCATATTTTTGTTTAATAACCGGCACTTTAAAATAAGAGCTATAATTTCTCTATATTACATACAAATAAGTCCTTTTAATTTCGTGATTCCTATATGTAATTAATTAGGTCGTCATACATACGCATGCTATCTTGTATATCAATTCCTCAGTTTGTCTCTTGTTTCAATAGTATCTCAAATCTTACATTATTTAGTATTGTATCATAAAAAATGTACTAGAAATTACGAAAACTCAAACATATGATATTGTACAAATAAGTCAGAATTTTGTTTTTTCCGATTCGTTCTGTTTTCTAATAATTTTGTCAAAATTTAAGCAAAATCTTGGAAAGTCGATGAGAAATTCTCTGTAGTTCTTCCTAGCAAGATTAGTTTGACTTTGAACAATGTAAATTACTGTGACTTTGGCGCTTCTACTCTAATTAATAGGTTGGAGGTCCAATTATTTCATATACATAAATATGAGATGTGTATGAGTTGTAATTTAAAAAATAATATATGATCAATAATGATTCGTTATTTACCCTAATGGTGATCCTAACTTATTGATTGGAGAAGAAACGTCTTACCAACTAAACCGCGCTTCATCGTCCAAAAAATCTTTTTTAATATGGAGGGAAGTGAGAACACGCAGATATATTAGAAAAGAAGGGGAAAATTACAGGAAAGTGGTTGGTATGATGTGGGGTTCACCCTGTTGTATTTCATTCAATGTATTTATTTTTATGTATATTTCTGATTCTCTCATTGGATATAATTATTTTAGACCTTTTGAAACTTTCTTGGCTGCTGCGACCAATTGACCCTGTGAACTTTACATGGTCACACTGACTGGTTTCTTTTTTCTTTTCATTTTTTAATTAACGGTAGTTGAAAATTCTATATTTCAATTTAGTTATCTGGTTGAATTGGATTGAAGGAAAAACGTAGCAAATGAGTTCGATCAACAGCTAACTTAAATCTAAAATTGTGCTTCCTCATATTCAAATAGATACAAAATATGACCTGATCACAAAATATTGTAAGACAAAAATTTATATGAATTTTTTCCTCGCCACGAGCTCCGAGTAAAAGTAAAAGTAAATATTCTTATACATAAAAGTGATTATGATCAAAGATATTGTATCATTTCAGAAACAATAATCTATATTAAAATCACGAGGACTTTGAAAAATGATGAACAACTTATAAAATATGGCGAGACAAATGGTGAAAACCACATGACCATAAGCAAGTAACATGATTGACCAACAAGGTGTGTTTCTCCAGCTAATTAGATAACATGAATAAACAAAAGAAAAATGATAAAAGAAAGATTCGATGATCATCAACAAAGCCTAATTAACGAAACACTCTTGAAAATTACATACAAAATTGCACATATTAATAAATAACAGTACCAAAATAAATTCAAATACTAATATGCTCACTAATATAAACATAAAATATGTATCAAATATTTTTTCTTCCAATGACATCATCGATTACTTTTTGAAAATCAAAATTAACACATTAGCAATATCAGATTATTTTAATTAAAACACAATTAACACCTATTATTGTTTGTCTTTTGTATTGAATATTATTATTTATATAATAATTGATTCTCACTTATTTATATTTATGTATTATGTATTTATGTATTGTTATCCGCATTAAGTGAGAGTTATTGAAATATTATTTTTTCTTTTCTTTTGTTTATATTTTTAAAGGGAAAGACAGTTTAATTAGGTCGAAAATTTAAAAAAATTTCTTGTGTTATACTGCTTTATATATTATTGTGGCTAAAGTCTAAAGTATTGGCTATTATGATTGTCCACAATATCGAAAAGATAAGGTATGGACCGAATTACAGTCCCCAACTGTTGAAGTGGTGGGGTTCCTAATTATTAGCACATATATTACTATTTTGCTGCATTTTTGGAAAATAATTATTGCAATACTTTTCTACTATAAAGAATAACCTATGGTTTGCTAATTTCTCAATACTTTCTCTCACAGTGATTCTGATTTTATTTTCTAATCGATCATAACCTTTACAATCACGAATTCTCTACTCCACCACTTAATTATTTAGCTGACGACCTTAATTATATAATAGTTCCCAAGTAAAAAACGAAAATAATTTTTTTTTAATACTCTTTCACTCGATCTGAATATTTGGCATTTGCCTTATTTTAACGATTAAACAATTTTTTAGCACCCCTGACTATTAATAAACTAAGTTTATTATTTAATTATTTTGAATCATGGATTAGTCAATATTTATTCTTAATTAGCCACGTGGCATACATTTCACAGAAAGTCTTTGGATATGCCAATGTTATTTCCCTGAAATTATTGATAAATTAATTGTCAAGGCTTGAAAATTTCTACATATATAATATAATGTGAAAAGGAAGTGAGGGTTATAAATTGCGTGGAAAATACTTAGTAGTTACAAACTCCGAGTTAGGTAATTTCCTAACAACATTTGTGAAAGGCATGCACTATAAAATATGTGCATGTGTGTGCGTCGACTGTGGACCAAGTCAAGAAGCCATAAGACTAAAATGGGGGCATTAATTGGGCTCCTAATTAATACTTTGTTTTGATCATTTATATTAATTTATTTTTATATATTAGGTGAGTTGTTAGAACATAGTTGTTAATAATCTGATTATATATTCAAAGATCTACTTGAATTGCTCATTGTATAAGAATATATTCTATTTGAGTTTATCTTTTATTTTTATTGTATGTTTTTAATTGTATTGATTCGAATATATTATGTGCATCTTTTACTTTGAAATTATTAAGGATATAATTATTAATTCCATATTATTTATTTATTGCATATTGTTAATCATTTAATCTATTTGTAATTTTGTGATTAATTAATTTTTTTCTGAAGTCGATGAAAACTAGCTCATGTGGCAAAGTTGAGACACTACAAGACTCTCTTTAAGGAGAGGTCTTGGGCTCAATCTCACTTAGATGTGGTGTAATATATTTCTCACTATTTGTGGTGGTGTAGTGGTTCCATCTGCATACGATGTAGTGGTCCTGCATGCGTGCGGTGTATTATATTTCTTACCTTGTGTGGTGGTGTGATGTTCCCGCTTGCGTATGGTATAGTGCTTTAATTAATATATATATATATATATATATATATATATATATATGGGTGCATTAGGGTCAAACCATGCCCTTAGTGCATAACTAAGACCAATTATTAACCATTAAATTTTGAAATCAAATGTGATCTACTTATCACACGTCTCATTGTAGTATATAGGAACATCACTATAAAGACAAATTAGTCAAATATCATTATACCGCATGAATTAGTTTCAGCAGTTTCTGTGTTATGAGGAAATTAAATAGAGTAAATATCTCAACTATGTCATCATTGCGGATATTAATCTTATCAAAATATTTCAAACGTAATCAATCCTATTTTTACCTTAATCATATTACAGTAATTATATCATTGTATAACGTAATTCATATCATCATAACGTTCGTCAATCCTCATTATCATAGAACGAGAACATAATATCTCTATAATATAACTATAATTGTAAAGATTTGATTAATAAATCTCCTTCTATAAATCACGGCTAACACTATAACCGCAAATCTCATATTAAGTAATCCATTTACCATAAAAAACAGAAATCATAACTCCACTAAATCTACCATCAATAATTTTTTCGAAAATATCTCAAAATCTTAACTGGCTATGTATAATGATTATAGTGACAACGTATAATGATATTACTGGTTTGGTATGATGATTCATCGTAAGTTATGTAATGATATGTAATGTGTAAAATTATTGTTGTACATACGAATATCATTAGTCATATTTTTACCTTCATCATATTACAATAATTATATCTTCGTATAACGTAATGCACGTCATCATAATACTTATGAATCTATTGTATTAACTATATACCTAAAATAAGTAAGTTACCATATCTATTAAATGAAATACAAATCATATCCCTATAAAATATGGATTACATTATTACTGCGGTTTTTAGCATTTACCCTTAATTCAATATATTAATTATAAAATAAATACGCATGTCATATTATTAGTCGTTAGATGGATAAATCGTGTTGTTATTATACAGTCTCTGTTATACAATAAAATCTAGTTATTACATAAATGCATCTTTCTCTCTCTCTCTCTCTCTCTCTCTCTCTATATATATATATATATATATATATATTAGCTGTTATGATAATTTTCACCAATGGACCTCTTGTATCATTCTTGAGACTAAAATTCTAGAATTAGTCCATGCATTGCTTTCTTTCAACTTCTTAGTTCGAGCTCTTGTGATTGGTCCAACGGGCACTTTGATTGAGTCTTGAAATGACGATTTTCAGCCCGCATCAATTAAAGATTCCAAGTAATAGATCTGAATCTGTTGCCATTGATCTAATGGTCTTAAGAAAATTCAATTAAATGGATAGACTAGTTCTTAATTGACCATATCATATTTTGCTAACTAGCAACCAGTGTTCAAGATCTTCTATGAATTGTTGGTGTAATGGCTAGCTTTGCACATCTGTCTTATCTTGTTTATGCGTTTTTGGGCTAATTTCATATGCTTCTTATGTAGAGTATTTATTTGTTGTCTAAAGGTAGTGTCTAGTATGTTTTCTTGTGTTACTATCAACTGGTATAATCACCGGAGGTTGATCTTGCTCCAAGACAATTAACAAGTTTTGGTTGGTGACAAGGTGATTTGGACACTGAATATCTAGTGAGACCAGTTGGTCGTGCTGAGGATGAGGAAGATGCAGGCAACTTTGAGCCATAAGAGAATGGAAAGGAAGATTTTTATGAGAAAGAAGATGACGAGGATGATAAGGGAAAAGTTGATGTGCAACCCAAGAGAAAACGTTCAACCAAGGCAGAATCTGGCCAACAAAATTTTAGGGTTCTATAAATTAGGCTCTGTAAATTTTATGTTGATTTATCTATGTGTTTGTGTTGAATGTATAAATATTTGTCTCTGTAAATTTTGTGTTGATTTGTCTCTGTATACTATATGGCATCTCCTGATAGTGATCTTGTAGGAGAATAGATAAGAGCAACACCAAATTGGGAGCCTGCTTAATAAGAGTTGAATATTCCCCGGAAAATATTACAAGCTGCTAGTGATCCACCGAATTATTTTTTTTTTCTGTCAAACTTTTAACAGTAGAGCAAGCCGCCGGTACTCCGCCGATAATATTTTCAGCCAGACGTAATCCGACAACAATTGTTTTTCCGACAAACCATTTACTAACGCGTGGAACCCGCCAGTAACCTACTTTAAAGGCGGATTTTTGGTGTTTACCGATGGATATATCCGCCGGTAAAAACGCGTGTTTTTGTAGTGTAAAATAAGCTTGAGAATTTGAATAGAAGATAAAAAAAAAAGTGAAAATCATATATAGCCAAAATGATCAAATGTTTGATTTATTTATCCATATTCATAAGAATATATTTTTTCTAGTCATAGTGGTAATTGTCTCAAGTACCCATTGACTTTGATTCTAGAATCTCTAATACGATCTCTTTGTCTTCAAAAGAGCTTTATGTAGGTATCTTAAACGCCTATATCGGAGTTCCGTGGAGAAATTATGACAGTTTTACGAAAATTGTCAGATATTGTTTCCAGCAAAAAACTACTTGCACAAATTTTGTAGACACAGTTGGACATGGTAGTGGACTCGGGTGGACATGGTAGTATTGTTGTGGTCACAGTAGTGGACACAATAGTGTTTCTGTGGAGACGGTTGGACACGGTAGTGCACAGAATACTTTGAAGCCATGTTTGAGCCCTCAAACGATTTTCTTTGTTTCTCGGCTCTCTAATACAATCTTTTCATCTTCAAAAGAGCTTCACGTGGAAAACTTACACGCTTCAATAGGAGTTCAGTAGAGAATGATATCAATGTTCTATGAAAACTGTCAGATGTTGTTTCCTGCGGAAAAAACTGATACCGTGAATTGTATGGACACGATTTGAAATGGTAGTACTCTTTTGGATATGGTTGGAGACGATGGTGAATATGTTAGTGCTCTTGTGGACAAGTTAGTAGCCACAATAATTTTCTTGTGGATACGACTAGATTCAGTAATGCACTGAATACTTCGGTGCCCTAGTTGAGCCCTTAAACAATTTTCTTTTATTCTGGGGTCTCTAACATGATCTTTTCATATTCAACGAAGCTTTGCGCGAACATCTTAGATAACTCAATCAAAGTTTTGTAGAAAAAGTTATGGTAATTCTACGAAAACTGTCAGATGTTGTTTCATGCGAAGAACTAATTCCACGAATTCTATAGACATGGTTGTTGAAACGTTTAGATACAATAATGCTCTTATAGACACAGTTGGGCTCGATAGTGTACACGGTGCTCATATGAACACAGTAGTGGGCACAATAGTGTGCTCATATGAACACAGTAGTGGGCACAATAGTATTCTTATGGACACAGTTGGACGCGGTAGTGCATAGAATACTTCGGAGCCCCCTATTTGAGCTCTCAAATAATATTTTTTGCTTTTGAGGCCTCTAAAACCGTGTCAACAGAATTCGCGAAAGCTGTTTTCTCGTATAAAACTACATCCGATAGTTTTCATAGTATTGCCATAAACTTTCTCTACAGAATTCTGATTGAGGATGTCAAGCTCATTTGAGGAAGAACGGATCGCACTAGAGGCTCCAAAAGCAAACAACATTATTTGAGGGCTCAAATAGTGCTCTGAAGTATCCAGACAAGAATTGGATCTGCTCGACGATTTTTAATTAATGGAGTGACTAGAGTTGCAAGCCATCTACACCAAATCAGCAATTCGATGCGCAGATAGACTGTGTGTCATGTCGGGTGAGCAGCGGAGAAGAATCGAAGGTGGAGAGAGAGAGAGAGAGAGAGAGAGAGAGAGAGAGAGAGAATAAGGACCTAACATTGGAGATAGAAGAGAGAGATGATATTTCTTTTAATTATACTGCATTTGCTGATGATAATTTCAATTTTGGTTTTTGAATTTATAAGCTAAATTGAAAATGTTTCGAAAATGTTTAAAAAAAATAGAGAAGAAAGAGATAAAAGAGAAGAATATATTCATTTAATAAATTAAAGAATGGTAACGGACCCATTAAAAGCATAATTGCCTTTGTGGAGGCCTAATAAAGTAGTTATGGCCCCTTTTAATGAACGGATAGAATAAATACTAATCCTAATTGATAACTCATAAATCATAATCTAAATAGAATATTAATCAAATGTTAAACTTAATCAAGATCTAATCTCGAAGTAGATCCTAATAGGTATCACATGAAATCGTAAAAAAAATGGCACACCAGATGTATCCGTCGTAATTAAATCTAAAATGTAATTCGTAATTAATCTTAATAAACTATAATTAGACTTAACTAGAACCAATGTATCCTACATCCAAGATGCACACAAGAAAAACAAAATGAACTCATGATCCACCCGAAACACTTCCACTAAAAATCTCAATGGTATCTCCTTGAGCAACATGATGCCACCTGAAGGATCGATCATCATCCATCACATTCTGTTTATAAATGAAGAAATACCCTTCTTGCGGAAGATTCAGCTTCATCTTCTGCAGCTTCTTCCTTAGCTCCCCCACATTATCCCCCGCGCTCACCTCCACCGGAATCTTCTCTGAGCCGTACTGCGCCACCACTCTCAGCTTCATCAATCCGCCCACACTGGCTGGGGGCGGCCGGAACCCGACCGTCACCTCCGAATTCTCAGTCAGGTCGCAGTCGAGCACCGTTTTGTGATCGGGCAGCTCGTTTCCTTTTGCATGGATGACTAGCCGGGCGACCGGAGCGCCTTCGACCTCATTAATCTTCTCCTTGATGCGTTGGATGGTGTCCTTGGCGTCCATCTCGACGGCGACGAGCTTGGAAGAGGGCATCTTGAGGAGGAGGCGGACTTTGGGCGGGAAGTCGGGGTCAGAGGCGAGGACGAGGTGGATGCGGGAGCGGTCAAGGATGTCGGAGTAGTGGACGTTGAGGTCGTCGCGGAGGACGGCGCCGTTGAAGATTAGGGTTTGTTTGGAGATGGGGAAGCCTTGGTCTTTTTGGATCTTCTCTTTGATTTCGAGGACTGTGTCGAAGAAGCCTACTTCCACGCAGAAGGGATTGCCGCCGCTTGTTTGGAAGATCAAATCCATTGTAATTCAGATGGTAAGAGAGTGTGTGATCATTGATCAATTGTTGCAACTACTGAATGCGATAAAGATGATAGAGGAGAAAAGAAAGAGGCAAAAACACGCGACGATTATGGAAATACGTTGTGGGTGAGGTTGGGATAACTTATATACTTTCCATGTATTTCGTAATTACTAACAAATTCATTTTATATGAATAATGAATAGTAAGACAGAAACTAACAAAGGATTTCTTCAATCCTCTAGGACGAGTTTTATTTTAATTTCACCTGTTGTACCAAATAATTTCTTCACACGAGACACATTGTCTTGAAAATTGATATATTGGGCGATTCTTGTATTAAAACCTAAACTATTTAGCATGTACTAAAAATATCATGAATTTTTTATAATATTAATAAAATACTCAAACTATTAACATTTTACAAAAAAATCATATTATAATTGTGCAATTTAATTATAATAATAATTATTATTACTGTGAATATAATAACTAGCCAAAATATTTTTTTATAATAATAATGCTAAAAAATGCATAATTATGAAAGTGAGGATATTTTTTGTACAATATTAATAATTTGAGTATTTTATTATATTATTGAAAGTTCATGAAATTTGGAACAAATTAAATAGTTTAGCATTTAATCCAATAATTGTCCTTAATCTTTCTATGATTTAGGATTATCACAATAAAAGATAACATTATTATTGTAATAAATAAAGATGATAATTGTAAAATAAATCACAAACTTATATACATTTTGCAATTTCAATCTCACTTGCAAACATTTACGAATAAATTAATACCAAATCTTTTCAATATTTTCGGCAAAATGCCGAAAAGACAGCATAGACACCAATGTGGATTGAAGAACTTTGTTTAGTGTGCAACTGACCATAAAATTAAATAGATAATAATTTAATATCATCAATTTTATGCTTAATTGCACGCTAAACGATATTGTTTAATCATACTGTATCGAATTTTGTCCAGACCAACACCCACATTTATCATTAAAGTGTTGGAAGGTCAGTCATACTCAGAACATGGGCTGATCGAACTGAAATTTTATCGGATTAAAAATTTATAATATTAATCTTCTAAATTTAGAGGACTATTCAAATCGGTATGCGAAATTCAATACCGATTTCAAATTGAATTGACATCCATGCAAACGACCGCGAACGACACATTCCCATCTCCCACACCATTGCGCTTGAGCGCTTTAGCTTCCAGCCAACAAAATCATGGCAGCTAAGATTCAATTAATCCATCTTATAATTCGAGATTCGAAAAGTTGCTCATCAAAATTATGGCATCATTCCCATCTGTTCCCCTCTTTCAATCAGACGAGGCTCTTCTCAGACCTGCAAAAGAAGTCGAGCATCACCTAATAAAAAAGTTTGTCAAAAACCCGCTGCGGCAACCCTTCACTTCTCCAACTTCATGAGCAGCGGCAACCCTCTCTTCCCCTTGACTTCTAGAACTTCATGAGCAGCGGCGGCGACCCCATTCCCAACCCGCCGTCACATTATTCGCTTCGTTTTCCGTCTGCCTGCAGCGCCACAAAAATCCATATTCGTCTCTCTTGGAAATTGATTGCTTGATTTGGAGCACAATGGATTGGAGGAAATAGGGTTTGATTGTAAAATCCAAATAAATCGCTCTTGAACAATTTTTTAGTTGGTTGCGGTAAAAATAAAGCCTGCTAATGTCGAAGTGGAGGAGGGGAACGGTTAGCTCCGCCAAGGAGCCCGGCTGCGGCTGGATGCTGCAACACTCAAGCACGTCGGCAAAAGGCGGGCATGGTTCTGTTGATGGGTATTGAGTGGGTAAGGGGCGACAGAGATCGAGATGAATGAGTGAGCTAGCTGGGTGGCACAGTTTAGGTGTGCTTTTATTTCGTTTTTAATTTTTTTAATTTTCGATAATCAAAATTACGTCACTTTGATTGTCCCATCAATTTCGATTTTGTCATTTCAATTTTTATTCGGAGAATTTTAATTTGAGAAATTCTAGACAAATTGAAAATTCATGTATTTATAAATAAAAAAGAATCGTATACAAAATCACATAAAATTTGTGTATTTACAAGCTAATATCCTATTCGATTCGGTACAAAACTATTCTATTCGGAATTTGGACATGTCAAGAAATAAATTCCAATTTGTTGGATAGATTTTTTGATAAGGCACACGCATGCGGTGCGCCACATGTATGCGGCGCGGGTTAACCTGGTGTGACCCGACCTATAGCCCACTTCACCCGCCACTGCTTTGATATATCAGGTATATTACGTGAATCAGATTTTTTTCGAAAAGTAGTGAGACTACGTCCACAAAGAATGAATTATATTAATTACATAAATGAGACGTTGTTTAAAAGCAAATGAGACTTTTATTAAAATAAATAAAATTATGCATACAAAGCAGGAGCTATATCATATAAGTGAGATGTTTTCTTAAGAAGTAGATGAAATTTTGACTTGGTCAAACCAAGCGCAGATGTAGGGCACGGGTAGGGTCGGGTCTGAAGTGCAAAGCTCCAACTGCCGCATCTATGTGGTCAATCAAACCAGAGTATTTGTGTTTTTTGGATTCGATTCGACGTTATGTTATAAATTCTTCAATCAAAAGACAAATTTTTTTTTAAGATGAATATTAACTGCATCTTATGTAAACAAATATATTGTGCTTTTCAAAAAAAAAAAAACTGACTCAACAGCATTTAATTCAAAATGTAATATGAATCACTAAATTGTGGAGTCCTTTTGGTACGTAAGATAAGGCAAGATAAAGATAAAAATTTTGCATCAAATAATATATTTTAGATGTTTGGTATTTTAGATAGTAAAAAGTAAAGATAAAAAATATACATCAAATAATATATTTTAAATATTTGGTATTCTAGATAGTAAGAAGTAAAGTTGGTATTAAGTTATCTAAACTGGCCTTAAAGGTTTGGCAATGGTAGTGTAACTCATGCCTACCCCTCAGATATGAGCTGTTAACTGAGATAATTCTTTTGGCTACCCACGATATCCCTCTCTCCCTCATCTGCTGTGCTAAAGCAGCAAATTTTTCTACCTCGATTCTAATGTCTTTATCTCTCACATACACACACAATAATCACTCTCTCCACACACACACTAATCACTCTCTCTAATTACATTCTTCAATTTCGCCTCTATCCACTACAGAGCTCCGACATGCATGCTTCAAATTCGCCTCTGTCCACCTATCTTTCCGCCGCATTCCACTCTCCAGCCATATTCGAGTTCCCGCTTTGCAGTTCCAGAATGTGATTGGGTTTCGATTCGAGAATGTGATTTCGGCAGGTTTCGATTCCAAGCCGTTCATTCTCCTGATATCTGGTTCCTTTTCATCAGTCCAATGGTCTCGATTGTCCCATTTTTCTTCAATTTGAGTGAGTTTGATTCTTCACCTTTCATTTCGGTGAAGGCTATATTGATCCGATTTCTGTTTGAACTTTGGTTCGCTTTTTTCAAATTTCTTTGTCAGTCGACATGGTTTTCCGGAGACTTGTGCTTCAATTGGCCTGAAAGTTCTATTTTCCAGGCATGGCGTAGGAATCCAACATCAATTTCTCTTTTAGCTTAATTAATGAAATTGAATAGTCTTTATTAATTAATTTAGCTCTTTACATTAATTAATAAATAACTAATTTAGTTTAGTGAGCTAATATTGAAATAATTATTTAGTACTAATATCAGGAAAATAAAGCTATATAAAAAAAAAGTAAAAACATCATTCTACATTAATTTGATCTATTATATAATATAATCTAATAAATCAAATATTTTATTTATTATTATCTTGATTTTTGTCTTACATATCAAACAACATCCGTAAATATTTATCTTTAACCTTATCTTCATTTTTGTCTCAAATCCTATCACGATTTAACTATTATGTTATATTTCATCTAATCTATCAAAAGGACTATAAGGATGCATTCACTTTGGTTTTAAGGAATAATGAGAGATATCATCTTTAACTAAAAGAAAAAAAAAAAAAAACTTTGCTTTCGTTCTTCCTTATTCTTTATTTTCACTCCAATGATAATATTATTATGATATATTGGTGTGAAAATATTATCCTTTCTTGGAGTGAAAAGAAGAGATAAGAAAAGGTGACATTATTTTTTATAGATAAGGGAAACAATAGATTTGAAGAATGAGAATTTTCTTATCCCTCGATATCCTTTACAACCAAAGTGTGATCGCAGCCCAACTTTAACTTCTGAAATAATAATTGTAACTATACAGACTCGGGCAGGATTTAACTTAATCTACCGTTACTATGTTAGGAGAACTCCTAGTTACAGAAGAAAATGAGAATAACTTTAAGATTGTAAAGAAAAATTGTGGGAGATTTCTGTAAATTCTTCATGATCCTGAAAAGCATCAAGAAACATTTTGCTAAAGCCATCTTGTAAGATCATAGGAAATACGATTGGCCAATTGGATTCCTAATAAACAAGGCCACTCACACCCACCAATATGAAGCGTAGTAAATTCAGAATGCTAGCCAAACGCATATCTTGAAAGCAGAAGAACAGGCGTACGATGGCAAGACCAATGAAATACCATCTTGATAATCAGAGTTGAATCTCAAGCATCAAGATCATATGGCATGTTTTTTGTCTAATACTCTGCTAATAATCAATTGTAGCAGATCTGTAATGTACAGGAATCATTCGAGGTATAGTCATATATATTGGGAGTAGAGGAAGACTGTTGGGATGACATACCTCGCTGCTATGATCATAACTCATTTGTCTCTACTGTTAAACTGGTTTGAAATACAGTACCAAACTAAATGATGAGACTGGTTTCTTGGAGGTGTAGTCGACCCGATGCAGACCCATTAATTGCTTAAATCCTACCTCCACGTAGAACCACCAAGTCTAATCACCTCCTCAGTGCCACTAGGCCTGC
>JAYDZE010263064.1:0-19530 GCA_034509125.1 Monilaria moniliformis
CTTGTCAATCTTGCCAAGGGAGGAACTGGTTTTGCAGGCCATGGAGATCATCTCGAAGCCAAAGACTTTAAACATTTAGGTAGTGGATCGGGCCTCGGGCTTGTGAGACCAGCAACCAAGACTTGACCTAGAGATTCTATAGATACTGTTTGAGTTTGTTTTATATCATATATTTTGCCTTCTTATGACTTTGTATGGATTAGAAAATCTGTTATTAATCTTTGTTGTAACGCAAATACTTCCCCCAACCGCAAGAGAAAGGTGCCAGATTGTATCTAATTCAACCTGATTGTATCTAATTCAACCTTAGGTCATTATTAGGCAATCGTAACCATTGTTTACTAGTTTCCAAATTCTATATTATCCCATTTTTAACAATGGTGAGGTGAGCATTGGGATGATTCTGTCTCACGTCGAACTGAACCCAAATTATCTGAAGTCCAAATAATTTGTTTTTCATCATATCTAACTGCACCGTATTAGCAAACGAAATTGGAATCACACATAAATTTGGAAGTTGAATAGGTTGTATAATACAATTTCTTAGTAGTTAAATTCTTATTCTTAGAATTGAGAACTAAAGAAGTAATAAAAAATTATGAATATATTAAAATATTAGGACGGTTGGATTTGAGTTTGCTCACCCACTCACACAGTTAGAACTTAGAATTCATGAAAATGCAAGTACGTGACACCTTGACTGACGACATACACAAAAATCATTAGATTCTTTTGCAAGACAAACTAAAACCCAATATGAGTAATATTTCTCTAGTCTTCCCCGGTTCCTTATTTTGTATTGCAAACTAAGATGGACAGCGTCTACTTTATATGATAGATTAGATTGATAATACATGTAACTAATCATACAAGCTGCAAATTATCCAACCCGTTAGTGGATTAACTCATTATTTTAAACAAAACATATCCAATTATCCATGCATGTATTAGCTTTGATATCACAGTTTCTGGTGTTTGAAAGCCATAACCATTTCTATATACTGGGAGCAGTATGAAAAAAATATTTACAAGCAGCAAGAAAACCTACTTTTGAACAATAACAAACCCAAAACAAAACCACCTGAGACAATCATATTCAATGCAAGATTCTCACCAAACTAACACATGACAAATGGTGGGGTCTACACGACATATCAGTCCCCCACGAAGAGGAAGAGAACAACGCGCAGCATGACCATCTAAGCATCACAACTTGACAAGAAATGGTAGCACGGCCAACTGAAGCATCAACAATCACAACTTCACTCTTGAAGAACTACTCATTGATTATACTCTTCAAGAGTGTGGAAAACGCGACTAAACAATATAAAGTGTTCCATACCAAGAATTGTCGAAGCAACATTTTGCTTCCCCCAATCCCATCATCAAAAAGTGTGTATAATTCTTCTAGCATTACCATTTCATAAGCTCTAGGAGTAATGGCGGAGGCTCCTCTCTATCCAAATCTGTCGACTTCAGAAGGTTTCAACTCTTGCTTCCTCCAATCTATTAACTTGCGTGTCAAATCTTACTTCCTCTAACATTGCCTACATCTCAGTTCATACTACGTTTTAAGGAGGTGAGCTAAATGATTTTTTACACGAGGCAAAAAATGAAGAACGAAGAATAGACCAGAAGAAAACTTCAAGTTCCGAACCTGTAATGTGCCTTCTTGTATTATATGATACATCCTAAACCATTCTTCTCTCAGTATCTCTAGTTTCTAACTTTCTAGGTAAAACTCTATTGCTGATCATTTTCAGATATGAAATTGTCCATTGCTTTTCAGCATCATATATGTTTGAGCATGCCTTTAGCATTGTGCTCACAACATGGAGCCAGCATCCACTAAGCCATTCTCTTTGAGAAAGATATGTTAAGACTCATGCCACAATGAATCATTTAAGCGATTCTCAACAGGACAAGAAAACTTAATATGTTGTGAATCACATTAAAATGCAGATCATTTAAGCGATTCCCAACAGGACAAGAAAACTTAATATGTTGTGAATCACATTAAAGTGCAGAGTAACATACTTTATCGACTAGTATAACCACCTGTAGTCCTACGAGGGTGAATTTAAACAGTAAGGTTCTTAATAGATCGATGATGGTCTCTTCTATTTACTAATCCATCCAGATCCAGATAAAACGGTAACATGTTGAAATACATAATAGCTACTACCTACAAGCCACAAATTATGCATATAATATGGCAAATAAAAGCGATAACTGGGAAACTGATAACAAGGGAGGGCATAAAATTTCTTGCACAAATATCATACTTTAAGTTGATAGAGGGTAGTTGCATTGCATAAAAGGACTAAAACATTCATTCTCAAAGAAACAGAAAATTGTATAAATCATCATTGAACAAGGACTAAATAAATAGAACAACACTCACGCAGGCCATATTAACACAGAATTAGGGCAAAAAGCATAATCACGAGTGTTTCCAACTTACATTATGAACATGTTAAGATGAGAACTTTCTTAAAGCCAATATTGTATTTGCATTGTAACAAATGCTTGATCCACTAATTCATTCACAAAAAGCTTCAAGCTTACATCATAAGCGTAACTAATAAAAGTGAACCACCGCTTAAGCTCCTAAATTCTAGATAACGCCAAAAATAAGCTACCGAAGATAGAAATTAACTATATATATATATATATATATCTAACCATTAATATATTTCACCATTACAGTCATCCTTGTTTGCACCAATACTATACCTCAAACAAGGAACTGTTTGCTTTCCAACCCTCGTATCACCATCAGATCTACCTCTGCACATCAGATTCTCAAACAATCAGCCGTTGCTAAGGGAAACCACAGCAATTCAACTCAAGAAAATGTAGCTGCAGGAGTTCACATCGAACAAATGCAATAACAGAAAAGTAAACCTTCACAAACACGAATCCAGACATGCAGACGCAATGCAACCACAATGCCCTAATTCCTGCTGCCAAGATCCATTTTACAGTGTTCACAGCTCATTTCAAGGATGCATCATTAAAACCCCCAACAAATCTATCTTTTACTGAACATTTATTGGAATTTCACACAAAATAGTAGCAACCATTTCCAAGACATGCATATGCATGCAGAAGAACTTCAACTATATCAAGAAACATAAACAAAAAATAAAAAATAAAAAATGGAAAAGCAGGCCATACCAAGACATCATAACCCGATAAGAGTCCGCTGTAATTCCAACCAAATACAATCCAGGAAATACACCCTGTTACAAAAGGGGGGAAAAAAGAAACACATTCGACAAATCAAATATCCAAATCAGAAACCACACACACACACACATATATAGATGAGTTGCAGAGGACATACTTCGAGTTGTTTCTGAACATTCTTAGGCCACTTTTTGGGGCGGCGGGCGGGCTTGCCGCCGGTCAAAGCGTAGACATCCTCCTCAATTTCTTCCCTCGACAGCGAAATCCAGACCTTCCTCTTCGCCTTGCGCTCAACGCTACCGCTCTGCTGGGCCCCTTCCGCCATGCCCCTCAGCCTCTGCGACTTCAGCCCGTTGTTGCTGCCATCAATGTTCGCGGCGCCCGTTTCCCTTTTCGAACTCCGCGCCGCCTTGATGGCCTCCTTCCTCGGCCGCAGCTTCCACGGCTTCCCCTCCCCATTCTCCTCCTCCGCCGCCGCGTCGTCCCGCGGCGAAGCGGCTGGCGGTGGTGGTTCCTGCTGCTTGGGGTGGGATTCGGGGCTGCGGTTGTGGTGATCAGCGGAATCGCGGCGGCGGAAGCGGTGGTTGTGAGGGGCGGCGGAGTTCTTGTGGGCCCATTTGAGGTGGGGGAGGGAGAAGTTGTGCAATGGTTGCGATTTCACTGGTGGTGCCGCCATCAGTTATCACGGCATGAATACTTGAAAAAAACCCTTTTTCTAATTCTTGTCGTCTTCAGCGGAGAATTCTGAGGAGTTTGGCGGATTGGAGAGGTGTGTGCGGCGGAGGGAAGCAGAGAACGGGCAATGAAACCGAAGAGTTGAAGCTAATAAAGAATTTTAGAGAGAGAGAGAGAGAGGCGCAATGTGTGTAAATGGTGTGGGTGTGTTTATGCAATATGCGTTGAAACGCAACATGTAGGAAGCCAAAGCTAGGTGTTGGTTTTTATAGGGTGTGTTTGGTTGAGAACAAATACTCTTATTTTATCAATGTGTGTGTGTGATTTTTAAGATTAACCTATTTTATTATTTATGAGTATTAATAGACTACGATTGTTTACACGTGGCGTGTATAAGTATTAATCGATGACGATTGTTTACACGTGGTATGTATGGATAATATAAAATTAGAAGATATATAGAATTAGTTTTGTATATATAACCAGTATCATAATAAAAGATGATATTACGTGACTATAACATATATACTTACGGATCAAAGTTCTTCTTATAGAAGGAAATTGAACACGATTAGTGAAATAGAATGTCTATAATAGAAAAACAATAAAAGATATATTATGTGACCAGTATGTATCTACACTTAGGATCTTATGAGCAGTAGTATCTCTCAAGCTAACACCCCTCATATCTGCAGACATCTGAAAATCAGAAATCCCCAATAATATTATGCACTTTGCGTATTGTAAAAATAATCCCTTAAAGGTACATTATTTTGGATGAGTAAAATGAGTTGTATACTAATAAAATTGTGTACCAGTTTACTAAGTTTCTTATCATGCAAAAATGGGAATACACTACATTTTGTGTGACACAAGTATTTTTTACTCAATCATACCTTCACAAAAGAGGGGGAAATTAGGAACATTTTGTGAAAACCTTCTCTTCCTCATTGCACTTTTATTCAGGATAATTGTCACTTTTATCAAAATAAATATTAATTTCAAATGATTTTTTGTTCATTGTAAATTGGAGACCTTTTGTCATGAGAAACAAGGCTAGGAAATTATATGTCAAAGTTTATTTATTTTATGTATTGTAATGCATTCATAATTTACATTTAAACTTTGCTCTTTCTTGTGAAAATAAATAGGTGATCTGATAAATATATATAACTGATGGAAAAATTCAAAAGGTAGTATCATTCCCTAAAAAAAAGTAATATCATTGCCATTATGATATAATCGCAATCCCCCATCAGTAGATAATGTGTGGTTTTTTGCCTTCATCAGATTCAGAGATCATCTGGTCACCTTGTAACTCTGCATAGGAGCAGGTATGCAAAATATTACTAGAGGTAAGCGATAAATATGAATAGTAGAATGAAAAGGAAAATAACAGAAGCGCGCTATGTAGAGTTCATGTTAAACGAGCAATGGAGTTGAAAACTTATGATGCAAATACATTTTCAGATCCCTGTCATAAAATTATTGTATAATATATTGCTCAGTGTATATAAGCTCAAAATGTCTCAGAGAGCTTCTACGTATATATTAATACAAATAATACCCCTCAGCCTCGTTTGTAATAAATCCTATCGTCCCAAAACAATAGTTCATCATCCACAGTAATTTTCATCAAAAAATTCATATTATCATATTAATAATCGTAAAGTGACTTAATTAATTGAACCCAGTATTTATAGGCTAACATTCTACATCTGCTTGTCATCAGTTCCATGCAGTTCAAAGTAGAGAAGAAGTCAAATGTGCATACCTTCACCGTTGCAAGTAGCTTCTTACGGGTTGGATCGTTCTTGAAATGATCACGTACCGGCTACAAAACGTTGCAAGGCTAAGTAAATAACAAGAAACAATTTGAGTAGGGATATCAATTTTTCATAGGGCTATAAGGTTTGATCATGTGTTTGTCCTATTAGTAGCCAACCCAACAAACATGTTTAAAATACTAGTGCGAAGAGGTCTAGATTTAAGTACAACTTTTACTGATAAACACAAATGGAGAAGAACCAGAAACTAAGCAAAACATGAATCTTTCCCAGAGAAAAAGTGATGCCTCAAAATTTACGCTGCAGCATGTGTGTGGAACTTTCATATAGATGACCACAATTTTTTTCTTATTCGATGCAAAAGGAATTGATGACTCAGGAGGTAGTGGCTATTCAATGAAATGCAATATAAAGTGTCTCACCTCATTAGAGGCAACTCAGGCAAATGCTTTGGGTCATGCTCAATATTTCAGGATTAAAAAATAAATCAGATGTAAGGTAAAATAAATTTTTACCTGCAGTATCCGGTTTATTGCTTTCGCAAGAGCTGATTTGAGATCTCCAGGGTGCAGCTCTCGGTTTTCGTAATCAACAACTAAATCTTCAAAACACTTGAAATTCCAGAAAAACATGATTATGTAAGTATACATTTCTGAACTATGAATTCAATGTGTGGGACTAATGTAGCAAGGGATAAAATAGAATCAGCAGCCACAAAGACTGAAAGATTTAATTATCACTCCCATTCTCTGGTTTCCGCTCACTGTGAACTCAGTGAACCACGGGCTGACGACGTTTTTGATGTACTCTAGGCATGGATTCTTTTCCACCACTTTTGGAGGGCAGAAGGCTTTCTTATCTTCAATTTTACATCAGCCTGAGAAATTCGTTTTTATAAAGTCGACAGAAGTTCACAGGTAAAAGAATTTGGAAGCACCGGATAGATTAGGACCAAAACATGTAACAACTTAGTCAATATCCAGAACAGATATAATAAGAAATTGCCTATCAGAATCCTTATTGGAAATTGGAAACAGATAATACCTCTTCATCCTCCATGAAGATAGAAGAAGATGGATGACTCTTTGACATCATTTCATGTCCTTCCTTTAAATCAGGGAGCATATCTTCATGTCATAACAAAATGTTGGAAACATTTTACAAAATTTCAAATAGGAATATCAACTCCGAAGAGAAAGGGTACTTATGCTTACAATGTGACAGTAGAATAGGCTTATTTTTTTGTTTTGATCTCATTACATATTTTGGGGTCATCGCAGCATAACCTAGCCAACATATTGACCTTGCGCTGGTCCATACCCAACTGGCAGATGTCAGCCTGTTTGAATGCACAAACTCACAAGTCATATTTTATCGCACTAGATCCCAAACGACATCAAATACTATGAAATCGCCATTACGCATCACTAGTGGTAGGAGCAGCAGTTACTTAGTGCAGTAGCCGTTTCAAGATGGATGATGGAGTAGTGAAGGAATGAAGGAGCAGCAATGGTAGTGGATAAGTGGAAGGCAGCAGCTATTATTATGCATTATGATTGTAATTATTGTCTTTCATTTTAGAGTCATTTAGTGGAGTCCTATATAATGTTGTGTAGAGGTGGGAGAAGGGATATTGTTGAATTATTGTATTGAACGGCTTTGCCGGGCTTTCCGTGAAGGAAAGAGGGCTTTCCTTGTAGGAAAGAGTTATCTTTGTTTCTCATTACAAACTTAATTCCATTTCATTTGGGTTTGGCCAATACCATCCATCTCCCTTTCTTCTTTTCTCTAACACTGTTGTGCACGTCAATAGTTTCAAAAGACGAGCATATATGCATTGAAAACAAATAGAAATATAAAAATAAACAAATAAAATACACGCAATACTAGTTCCCGTTTGATATATTTAACAGTAATTCATTTCCAAATAAATCCAAGCAACAAAAGCACAACTGTATATTGTGTAAATGAAAAGTCACTCAAGAAAGAATATATCAGCACATTGCAAGCATAAGCAGAATATTTGGGCTGCTGAAAATTCTTCTTGCTTTGAACGGCCCATAATATGACAGCACCAAAATGAGTATAAAAGGTAAGTAATATATGATATTAGTGAATAGCACATTCATACCTCACAATCCTGGGAACCGTGTTTGTCATGCATGGCTATGCTTGATACATGGGGCAAGTAGTCTTGAGGCCGGCGGTAGATCTCATCAGTAGACCATAGAAATTCTACCTGACCTCCTTCAGCGTTCATTCCTAAAGCTTTCCAAATCTCAATCATGTAGTTCCCTACCACTTCAATTTTGTTTAGGTTACCTCCCATTTTATTGTTCATCTGTGCAAACAAATCTGTAATCAATATCTTCATTTTGCATCGAGCAGAAGTCAGTTTCTTCACATTAATTACCTTCATAACTCCCTGCTCATGGAGTTTGCATGTTCCATCAGACACATAAGCACCTACTCTATCTTATTTTAAAATTTTAAAGGTATTTTCAGCTTCCAGCAACAAAGATAAGAGCAACTAACAAAAGTCAAATCCACAACTTTAAAATGCTATTGCACAATCACATCCCAACAGAATAAAATAGAATCAAAGAACCTTAAATCACTATTCCATTTTATGAGATCACAAAATTTGTCAGCAACTTCAAAATACTCTGCAGTAGTAGGTCTCGTAGGTAGAACAACTTCAAAAACTAACAAAAGCCCATATCCACGATCAAGAGGATGGCAAACGAAATCCATTAAGCTCGTCAGCATTAACACAAAGGCTATACACAATACAAGTCAGACGATTTCCAGAAATATCCAATTCAACATTATTTTCATCAGCTCAAAGAATAACCAAATGAAACAATTCGTCAAATGATGGAAAACAGAGATACAAGGAATGTGTTCAATTTCAGCAACCTGAGCAATATGCATTCTTCCGGATGGTTCGAATCAATCATAGCAGATAGTCTGAGGCTTGTTCGCCAAGAATCTCATCAATTCATCCTCCTGTATGCATTCTTCGCCGATGGCTTAGACCTTAACAAGCATGTCCCATTGCCAAAGTTTAATTTTCAAAGCCCATTTCTTATACACTAAAGTACAGATGTTGCATACCTAAAAAAAGATGTTGCATGTTATCTACTATACTGTATTGACAAGTTATTTGTAACATATATTATGAATAAATTAATAATGTTTTTACACATTTAGGACTTATTTGCTAGGCGTCGTAAGTTTGAGGGTTATTTGAACATGAGATTAATTGTTGATAATACAAATTTACTTAGAAAATTAAGGAGATGTTTGGTAATTTCATTTTCACTCTAATTTTCAAAACTTTTTATGTTCTTTGAGAAGTATATTGGTATTGCAAAAAAAAAATGTTTCTGCACATTACGTGCTAAAAAAAATTGAACTTGATCCTCCTACATATATATGATTTGATAGATGATGTAAGAATGGAATATCATTACATCATTGTAATATCATCTGTAATGTTGTGCATTGAGCCCGACAGTGCATGCTCAAATGCTTGAGCATGGCGCTGCGAGGCGTTCAGCACTGGGCCGTTGCACGTCCTCGCGTGCTTGAGCAACTGCCACACCATTTGGCCTCGCCCAATCACGGGGCACCACGTATTATGTTTTAAATTTATCCGAAAATCGAATTTATAAAAACAATTAAACCCAAAGGCACTTTCTCACTTTTTCTTTTTTCTTTTTTATTCTAATTTTTCATCTATAAATACTCAAGTTTCCTTCTACTTCAATCACATCAAAATCTATTCTTCTCCAATTCTCCAACTTCTCTCAATATTTTTTTTTCTCTCAAGTATTTGTTGTTCATATGGATCCATACGGCGACGACGGTAAGTTCCCCAAAAACGATAATCTGGACAACAACTACAACCGTTATTTATGGATGACCCGCAATGCGGGAGCACCCCCTCGGTGAGTAGGATTTTATTTAAATTATGTACTTTATATATCAATTGTGTAATTTTAAGTTGTTTTATTGAAATTAGCAACTTTTGTTTATTCGTAAATCAACTTAATTTGAATATAAAATTAAGACGGAAAAAAAAAAAAAAAAAGAGAAATGTCGGTGAGCTCCATAAATAGTGCAAGTGCTTAATATCTTTGTGTTCAAAGGTTGTGAGTAGTGGCAAAAAATACGTGAATAGTGTATAGGTTAAAATGAAAAGAAACATCCCCTAAAATAAATTAGATGATTCAACTTTGATGCAAACAACTGCTGCTCTCGTCATATTTATATATATCTTTTTTCTTAGTCAAATTACAGCCACCAACAATAGTAATTATTAAATAAAACAAGATGAGACATGAATTAAATTTCGAAATCTGCAATTAAAGAATCTATATTAGGTCCATACTATCTTAATTATTGTCTGTACAATTTCATCCACAAGCAAACTGAATTATGAGCAACAAAATCCCATCCACATATTAACCACAATCCAAATAAAAGATACAAAACATTCTTACGTCCCAACAAAAATGATTATCATCAAATAAACATAAAAATCTCATCCCCATTCCCTTTTTTAAATCATTATTATAGCTCACCTGAATTTAGACCAAAATCTCATGATCCTTGGGAGATCCGACCCGACATCATATCCGGACCGGATCCCTGCACTTCTTCCCCTCCGGGTACACCCATGCCCGGATAAGAACCTGGAACTACAGCCACGTTCCTCGCCCCATAATAAACCGGTTGACCCGAATTATCAGTCACAAAACGGGCGGGCATTTCATACGGCCTCATGCCCGCTCCATACACGTGATTCATACCCGGAAACCCCATGGGTACTTGACCCGCTGAAACCGGGTATGACTGCAGAAACTGCGCCCGCATCGGACCCTGTTGGACCGACGCGTTTGCCGCCTGCACATGGCTACCGGGCATGTAATACATCGCGGGCATGGGCTGCACCTGTGGGTTCGGGTAGTGCCAAACGGGTCCGCCCGAATACCCGGTTGGTTGAGGGGCTATTTTCTCGTGCACCATTTCACTCTCCTTTGTACGCTCGGCAGCCTGGACCGGGTTTCCGGGTCGGGTTTTCACGGGCGGAAGATCCGGAATCATTTGTAAATTGGGTGGGGCCAAGGACGAGGATGTGGAGCAGAACGGCGAGGAAACGACCGGGGCGGGTGAACCCGGATCCGACATCGAGACGTTGTCGTTTGGGAGTTTTTTGTTCCTGATTTTTGTGCTGCCCTCTTTCAACGCATCGTCCGAATTATCCAACCCGAATAAGTAATCCGGCACTTCAGAGACGATTGAAGACACCTCGGACCGGCCGCGCTCGAGAACCGAACTGGCGGCCGGTCCGCCGTTGAGTACGTCGACGAACCAGCTCTCACGCTTAGCGGAGCCGTCGAGGAGCGAGTTGATGCTAGAGGCTCTGGAGTCGTTGATGCTGTCGTCGATCGGGAATAGGAAGAGGCGGAGGCGAGCCGATTTCTGGCTCTGGCTGAGGCGATCGTACTCCTCCATCATGTTGTCGACGTCCTCGTCGGCCGTGACGGTTATCAGCGCGTCGAGGTCCTCGTTTGGGAGCTGGTACTTGATGCTTATGTTGGTTGTACCTATCAAAAACCGTTTCAATTGAATATTCCGAGATCAAAACCAAAATTTAAAATCGATTCTTCATTTTTGTCAGTTAAAATCATAAATTTTTGCGCTGTGATATTCAAAATTGTAATAGTTTACCTGAAAGCTTGGAGAGCTTGGAGAGGAGAGCGGCGAAGGTGGTGCGGCGGTGGACGGCAACGATACGAGTGTCCCCGCCGAAGTAGCGGAGCTGGTTGTCGTGGGGGCGGGGGAGGATTTTGCCGCCGAAACTACACATGAAGCGGACGCGCGGCTGCAGGGCGTCATCGTGAAGGTTGTGGTGGTCCGAGCGCGGCGTGGAAGCGAGGGAATCGGCGGGGTTAGAGTCGAGATCGGCCATTAATCGGAAATGGTGAATTTAGCGAGAGAGAGAGAGGGAGAGTTGCGTAGGATGAAACAGGGAGAATGTCTGAGTTGTGTTGTGTGAGTGGTGGGGGAATATTAAAGCGGAGGTGGCTGTCCTGTCATGTTTCTGAGTAATTAGTTTCTGCGTATTTTGTCTTTGACGGTCCATGCACCCACGGCCTGATATTTGTTTTAAACTACCCATTCTTTTTCCTTAAAGACAAAAAAATATTCATTGAGTTGCAAAAGAGGTAATTATGAAAATGATTTCTTCATTTTGCACTACTTGTCATTTTGCATCTTTAAACTATTGGACGATTATAAAATAGATCCTTAATATGTATTATACAATAAAGTAACACTTTTATTTGACCAAGGATGTCATTGAGTAGACTTATATTTATTATACAAAATATTGTTTTATTTTGAGTCTTTATATATTGTTTTGATAAAAAAGTGAAAGGTCAAAAAACAATAATTTTAATGTAAATTTAATATGGTTAGATATTATATATCTAAGGATGTCAATCGGGTCAACCCGCTCGGATTGTCGGGCTATTGGGTTATGGGTCATTCGTATTGTGATTTTTTCCTACTAGAAATACTCAACTATAATCCTAAATTATCGGGTTTCGGGCTAATCCATCGCACTAATCGAGCTCAAAAATATATAAATTATTTTTAATTATTATATTAATCTTGATAATTATATACTTTTAACAAATAAATACATTCATAAATAGATGTCACTTCAACTCAAAACTAATATGTAATTTTTAGAGAAGTATGAACATACATTTTTCATAAGTTATTGTCATTTTTTAAATTTTGAATCTAAACATTGTATATTAAATGTTATAATAAAATATTAAAAAAAAGTGAAATAATGAATATAATTTTTAAATACTATATAAAAATGTACTTTTACATACATTAGAAAAAAAATATCTTATTATATTAATTTTCAAAAATTTGAAAAAATTAAAATAATGAAGTTTGAAAACTATATAATGAGAACTTACTAATTTTTGGGTTAACCTCATAAAATTCGGGCTATTATCGGATTGCAGTTATTCAGATTGATTTTTTTTCAAATTATAGTTTTTCAATCTTAAACCCTATCGAATTTTTAAATTAATCAAATAAATCCATAAATTTCTACCTAAATTGGTATTCCCACATATATAGTAGTAATTTTTCACAACTTTGACAAAGTATACCGACCTTCAAAATGCCCAAAAATGGATCTGATATTTCAAGTTTTCAACATAATGGTCTTGGGATGTGACGGCGCGTCACACTCATGCTTGGAGATGGATACGGATTTAAAATATGATGCGGAAAAGTATAAACAGCCTCTTTTTGTATACAAAATTTGAAGAAAAAAAGTTAGTATAATTTTAATAGAAAAAATAAATACATCATAACAAAAATACGAAAAAAGTAAATACAGTGAGTCAGTGATACTTGGTTTGCTATGATTTTTGGGCTATTTTTAGTAATAAAATTTTGATTATAAACTCAATTGAGTAATCAAGAGAATCGATCGAAATTCTACTCTTATAAATTACAAAATAAGTTATGATTATATTTTAAAAAATTACATAGAATATATATATATATATATTATTAATTAAAACATTATATGCATCATACAATTTTTTTTAGTTTGAGTTAAGTATATGTCACGATTATATTTTAGTATGGAAATGAAAGAAACAAATAGGCGGTTAATGTCAACTCTACGAATATATAGTTAAGTTAAATAGATTGTAACTAGTTGGATCCATAAAATAAAGGGCTCCCATTATGCCGACCTGGATAATGATATCAATAATTAATTTATTATATTCTAATATTCTTTTGCACCTAATTTTTGCTTCACATTATTTACATGAATGATTGGAAGAAAAATATTTGTGGTAGCAAGTTGTAGAAACTATGCACCAATGACAACTTAGCACTTTTTTTTTTTTCTTAATGTGAACTGATCATGTCAGCAAGAAACATTTGTCTAAGATTCATGTAATTTTTGAATAAAATCCAAAGAAATACAAAGATAGGCCCTTTTACCTATATAGTCCCTTTTCAACAATTATAAAAATAAAATAAAATTGAGAATTGTGTTAATGTGTTGTATGACATGTAAATGGATGAATTTTCATTTTTATGGCAAGAAGAAAATATAAATATTAATTCATGGATTTACAATAAATATTGGAATTGGAGATTCATTCAAGAGAAGCAATTAGTGGTCCAGGTGGCTAACAATTCAATAGTAAACTCAAGTACCTTGCGAAAGTTCTTTAATTTGATCTCTCTTTCATGTCAGAAGTTTTTTGGTGCCCTATGATCTGAACATCCGATCAATTGGTAGGAGGGGAATCATCTTACCAACTAAACTGAGGACATAAAAATATACCAACTAAATTTTGGGAAGTTATCATGTCTTTTCTCTTTTCCTTTTTTATACTTTTTCACTTGCGACGTTATCTTATAATTTTATTTCACGTTGCTATTATAATTTATAGGGTGGCGTTAAAATAGATGTCAAATATTTATTTAAAATAGAACGTGTAGTATAGAAATATCAAAAAAGAAATGGTGGAGAGAGTTTAGCAGGTTTTGGAGGGAGGCGGCGGGCCATGAGGATTAATGAAGGAGAGGCGGTGGGTGGGAGCAGCCAACACTCTTCAGCTAAGTTGTATATATGGAGTTGCTTTAGATATAAAAATATCATTGCTAATACATATAATAATGCTCAAGAGGAATCACAACTTAGTTACTATGTGCGTCAGTGTTGGTACGTCTGAGATGATATTGAAAAAGGCTTATATATTAAATTATATTCCACTATTGTAAGTGTTTATTTTATTTAACTATTTAAATTAGAGCCTGAATTTTGAGCTTTCTTTTTAAATAGATATACCAACAATTAATCTTCCAACGTCACACATCAGCTTTAATTGATCAAATATTTTTACTTTCGCTATCAAGTGAACAACAAAGGATCCACTTGCTATATTTGTAATATTTGTCAATTCCAACATCATGAAATTAAATTATAATCTAAATTTTGAGCTCATGTAACAAACATTTTATAAATAAATAAAAAATTCTCGAAAGGG
Source organism: Monilaria moniliformis (assembly GCA_034509125.1). Taxonomy (NCBI): domain Eukaryota; kingdom Viridiplantae; phylum Streptophyta; class Magnoliopsida; order Caryophyllales; family Aizoaceae; genus Monilaria; species Monilaria moniliformis. Next base: position 14,768 of record JAYDZE010263064.1, read on the forward strand.
GTACTTCGTTCTTATAAAGTAATGATAATGTATTATACTTATGCAGGTGGTAATGGTTGAAATAATTAAACGTATAGAATCATGCGTGAGCGACATTGGCAACTAAAGCGTGTATCAAAATTTCACGTATGTTTCTACAAAACATAAAAACATGACTACTTTGTCTCTTACAAATGCCTTCAAAATTGTGCATCAAAATTTTGTCACCACCTCTTCTTTTTGGGCTATTCATCGTCCAAGTCTACTCCACAAGGTAGCTCGAATCTGTTTTTCTTTATATCCTGACTTTTGTCGTCGTCTCCAGTTTCCATGGTGGAGGACTCCTTCACATAGTCGACCTTGAGCTCGTAGTCATCATGTTCCATTGTACACATCTGGTTTTCCTTTTTCCGCCTTTTCTTGTCTGCTTTTCTCATCTTTGTATTTAGCATGCCTTCCTCAGCATACAGTTTTTCATTCTGCCTCACAGTAGCAGATTTTGATTTCTCCTCTACAGATACATTAGTAGCGTTTTCATCATCTTCTCCAGATTCCATGGGCTGATCACCATCATCATTGCCTTGTTTGTCCTGCATATCATCATCGATAATGTTAGGTAATTTTCAGAAATAAAAAAATCACGATGAAGTTGAGATAGAAAACCAACCTCAAGCATCACCATATCGAAATTCAGAGAGCAGGTTGCAGGAACTTCAACAGGAATGAAATCATTCATGGATTTCAAACTGCCTATAATCGTTGATTCACTGCCATAAACTTCATCTACATTAAACTCCTTCCCCAGTTCACTGACAATCCTTGCCTCGGAAGGCTCATCTGCATTCCTTTTCGGAGGCATCGTATAATATGGGATTTTACCTGCAGAGGTAAAGAAAACAAAATTTAGGCTGAAAAATATTCACAGCATAGTTCTGTTCTCAACCAGAAAGAAAATAATATCATCTAAATATTATAAATACTTCTGCATAATGATTAATTTTAATAAATGAGAAGCCCTTCATAAATTTGTTGCATGATTCTTTGTTAAAACCAAATAATCACAACTGCAGCATTGTCATCATATCATATTGTCACACCAATGGAAGTTGACACGAAAAGACTATAATAGCAATCAATCATGTTTTTTCAATTTTTTTTTTTGTGGCATCTATATCTCGCAAATTAGAGGTGAGAACCAACTGTGTAACCCTGTTCAGCATTTCTCCTTTCTCTTCAACATCTCTACTTAAGAGGTTAAGCTCTCTTTTGAGCATAACAAAGAGCTTACAGTCAAAACATGCATGGATTTCAATGTTTTAAATCACATGCCCTTCCCATTGCTTAACTTCTATATCTTTCTCTGAATACACAGCCATGGAAATGCAAGTCTTCAAATCAATTTTTCAATTTAAGTGGCTTGTACGGTTGTACCTTCATTCCAGTCATGCAAAACGATCCTTGCAGTAGCATCAATATCTACAACACCACCCTTTTTGAGCTTTCCCCTGACTGTAGCAACCCTCTGAAGGAAGTCGTCAACAGAATCAAAACTTGGGACCTTGTAAAGAGTTACCAATACTTTCTCTGGACAAAGCTTGAGGATTTCCTTAACTGCACATTAAATTAACAGCTAATCATTACCCAACAGCCATGTCTTACAATAAGTAACTATGCCAGAGAGAAAGCAAACTGGACCTACCAGGACCAACTGGATCATCCAATTTTTCAATTCTTTTGCAATTTCGAAGAGCAATTGACGCATCATTTGCTGCAGATTTAAGCATCACAACACCAGGGCAGTCCAATAACTTAACATTTTTGTCCAGATGAACCTCTTGCATAGATCTCGTCAACCCCGGAGTAGCTCCAACATTGACAACATGTGATCTTTTCAAGCTATTAATTATACTACTTTTACCAACATTAGGGAGTCCTATGATCCCCACAGTAATAGATTTCTTGATCTGCATCCAAACAAGTAATAATAGAAAAAAGTGGTTAACATCAGCAAAGAGAAGTAATACTAATACATACATGTGATCCAAGATAACAAAATAATAGACTGATAATCACATAACTAACAATGCCAGATTATATATTAAATGAAAAATACATACATCGTGACTTCTTGAGTAGTTTTTCAGCAATTTAATAAGAGTTTCAGCCCCTAAACAGTCGCTTGTTTGCAGAAGATTCTTTGTCTTTCCAGCTTTTGGAGCTAATTTCCACCCAAGATTTGACTTCTGTTCTTGGGTGCTGCATTTAAAGGCAACTGCAGGCAACTCCTCCCTAAGATACTTGAGCCACTTCTCCGCAGCTTCCCGTGGAACAAGATCTGCAACATATAGAAGCACAGTTGCTAACTATTTCTACAAACTTCTTTAAAAAGAAAGCAAAATCTTCATGCAAGACCCAAAAAGCCCACACAAAATCAAGTTAATCAACTGACAAAGGTTTGGAACTGATACAACGTTCACAACTGACATAGTGTACAAAATTCAGTCCAACTACTTTTACTGCTGTGATAGAAAAGAGAAAAGGATTACATTCTAGCTACCAAATTACAAACTGAAACTCACAAATAAAGCATACCTATTTTATTTAGGAGGAGAACAAGCCGCTTATCAGGCCCCGCGCTCAATACCATCTTTTCCATGTCGACACAGCGAGTACCAAGGGGATCACGAGCATCAAGAACCTCCAATATGACATCAGAAGCCTCAATGACTTTCACTAACTCCTTGTAAAAAGCCTTCTCGGAATTATCTGCAACAAAGTTCAAAAGCGAAGAAAGGTCCATAAATGAACATAAAGGCAGAAGGTTTACAGAGGAAAAAAAATCTCAAATCACAGTAAAACCAGAAAAGGTCTTCAACATACCTACTTTCCTAGTAACACTAGTGGGATTCTCATTCATCCCCTCGACTCCTCCTTCATTTTCTTCATCATCCAAAAATCCTAATTTTCTCTTCTGAGCCTACACAATCACGAAAATCAACAATACATACAAATTAAACAACAAGATAGCTCCCAACAGCAGCTCACCACGCAAATCCGAACAAACAAAGCCTACACATACAGAGTAACCTATATTCATACGGCTAAACTAAACACAACAAGAATTGTGAAATCCATGCATGTTTTGACTGTAAGCTCTTTGTCTCGAGCTCCTAAACAAAATACAGGGAAAGTTGAAGAAGAATATCACATACCCTCTCCTTTCGAGCGGCACTCTTTGCCTCGAGCTCCTCAATTGCGCGCTGACGGCGGGCCTCGAGGGCCTTGAGCTCTTCCTCCTTGAGAGGCCAATCGTTGGGGATGCCGGGATCCTTTTCGACTTTGGGCTTTTTGTTTACTTCCAATTTCTTGGCCTCTTTGGCTTTCTTCTTCATGTGCTCCTTCACCTTCCGTATAATCTTGTGCTTCTTCCTCAGCGGCACCCGCTTGCTCTTGCTCTCTGTTCGCCGAATTCATTCAATCAATTAAATATGAAGATAACGCAGTCGTTAATTGATTAGACACAAGCGGAAATTGAAGTGATTCTTGCTTACTTTTGTTATTCTTCGACATGTTGGCGCGTTCCGACTAGCGGCCGGGGGGGAGAGAGAAGCAGACGCAGCCCTAATATAAAGAGTGAGGGCATCCACAAATCATAGCCTTCTTCATGCCCCACAATTATTTTTTTTCTTAAATTTTTAGAGCATGAGTAACTCTATGGGTGAGCAAAATACCCGAAATCCGAATATCTGAATCGAACTAAACCGAAATTTTAAATTTAGTTCAGTTTTTTTTGAATTTCGGTTCGGTTCGGTTTTGATTTTTCACAAATTTCAGTTCTTCGGTTCGGTTCGGTTCGGTTCGAATATACTATAAACCGGAAAAAACCGAAAAACTGAATTTATATTTAATATTATATATATATATAAATTAATAATATAATAATAACTAAATATATGTATATATATTTATATATGTATATATATTTAATATATGCACATATTTATAATTTTACATAAATATATATATATATACATACAAATTTTTGGATTTTTGGATTTTCGGTTTTTCGGTTTATTCGGTTTTTCGGATAATTTTATGATATTTTGATTTTTTCGGTTTGGTTCGGTTTTCAAGTTGGGATTTCGGTTTTTCGGGTTCGGTTTTTCAGGTAATTCGGTTCGGTTCGGTTTTAATTTTTTTTTTAATTCGATTTTTCGGCTCGGTTTGGTTTGGGCTAAAAACCGAACCGAAAAACGAATGCTCACCCCTAGGCAACTGCGGTTTTATGTGAGAGCCACACGTTGTTTCCGACGGTTGCCGTTGGCTTACCGCCGCTGCAAAGCGGTAAACCGTTGGCTCTTCCCGCACATAAGGCTGAGCGAGCCGCTCGTCGTTGCTGTTTTTTTATTTTTAATTATATTTAATAAAATTGAATGTATTGTTTAAAACATATAATAGACTTTGGTGTAGTGGTAAAAATGGTAGTTGAAACATTACTCTCTTGGGTTAAAAACCCACTTGTAGCACAATTTTTTCCACATTTTATTCCTTTTTTCTTGATTTTTTGTTATATTTTGTTTGATTTAAATTATATTATTCAATTTATTTTAACAAAAATCGAATTTAAATTACGCAATTGAAATTATATGAATAATGAAAGAATTTAAAATATAATAAATAAATTTTTATTTCTTTTTTTTTTCTTGATTTTTTTGTTCGATTTAAATTATATTATTCAATTTATTTTAACAAAAATCAAATTTAAATTACGCAATTGAAAATTA